>CAKAOH010041108.1:32961-71761 GCA_916701665.1 Sebastiscus tertius | reverse complement strand
GGGGTATGATGAGGGGGGGCCTATGCTGCTGGGGAGTCAGCCAAAGTCCAGGACTCGCTTAATGGGTTCTCCTCTGCTATGTGATCCCAGTTTGGAGAATTGGAGCAGACAACCCGACTCCTGTCTCGCCAGCTCTGCCTACTGCGATGGGGCTTGGCATGTGGATGGTGGTGAGGGGGTGAGATGAAGGGTGAGATGAGAGGCTTGTGGGTGCTTCTCTTTTTTTTCTGGTGTCTCCTAGTCACACAGGAACAGGCACTGGTTGACAAAACCAAAGCCACCTGTGTGCGTGTGCAGCAATCTGAGTCACTGGCTGTCATTCATACCAGAGCTTCCCCTTCCTCTGAGTCATCAAATGGCACTTTACTACTAATTTACACCTCCTGAGTAAAGCTGCACTTGCAGCCGTATGAGAGCACACTTCTTTAGACACACAGAGACATTGCCTAAAACACTGTCTCCACATGGTGTCAGGAGCTGTTTCCGGGTTGGGATACAGAGCTACAGCGTACAGAGAGCCAAACACATGGGGAAGCAGTTTTGATCATAAAGTTCCTGTCAATTGTTTCTATTCTCAGTCAAGCAGCTTCTTGGACTCCTGTGCTTGGGTGTTAGGTTCCTCACAGTCACCAGATGCCTTTCTTTATTTTCATAGCCCTTTTCTCGTGTTCTAGTTCACAATAATGAGAGTAATGAGGGGAACATTATAATTAACGCTTCATCACGTTATTATGATTCCAAATCAAGACATTTATCTTCATCTAAAAAAAATCAGAATCACATATTTTTGAAGTAATTTTTGCTGGGCAAGTGGGCATAATTTGCACAAATATGTAACTGTATTTGCAAGCTGAGCTGCAGGTCCCACAGCCACTACGGTTCAGACAGAGGTAGCTCACTGCAGATGTGTTAACTCCTTCTCTGCCTAAACTGAATTATGTAATCACCAGGAGCTACTGCACTGATGTTTAGAGAGTTTAGTGATTTTAACTGTTTATAGTTTTGTTTTATTGTAAACATGAAAGCTGTAATTATTTCAAAAACATTTTACCCCCCCCACATCTTTTAAAAGGCTTGGCTTGTTATTGGGGTAAACAAGTTGAGCAAGCTCAAAAAACTATTCCCAAGTATGGCAGGCAAAGAAGAGAGCTGCGTGCTCAGCGGCATGCACCTGAATGTCTCCCCTGCACTCTGTCTGAGGGTCTGGCACGGGCACCGCTATCTTACATAATGCTATGAGATCACCCACCAAAGATTTAAATGCTGTAATACGTATTTGTTGTCATCAGTCACATTGCATGGCTTCACACTCCAGTAAACTTAGTATCCATTCAAGTGGGAGCTGGAGACGGTGCACCGGTATGCAGAAAATCTGAAATATTGCCAGGACTTTCACATCTAATTTCTCTCTGGAATACTGAGTGGATACGATGCCACCGCACAAAACACTGTGAACATGATTGGCTTCTGTGTCCTCTCAGTTTTTCCCTCCGTGGGATCGAGCTCGGAGAGAAACCGCCGGCCAAGTCCTCTAATGCTGGCAGGCTGAGTAAACGGTGTCTCCGGAACCTTGTGTTAGCCCCAGCATTTCCATAAGCACTCTTCATCCCTGCTCTGTTATTCTTTATGATCCGCACCTCCGCTCCAGCTCAAGTCGTGTTCCAGGACTTCTCGCTCTGTCCTGAGTGGCCCCCTGCACCCACTCAGATGCCTGTTTTACAGCATGGAGTCCCACACAATGGTCCACCGGACGTATTGTCCTGCAAACCAGCTGATAGCTAGTGTGATGAAACTGGCAGAGTCACCCACACCCACGCGTTTGACATCCTGTCGACATCTGTTTTCTAGGAATTGTTGGATGCTTGTCTAACTGAGTATTAGTTGCGCCTGTGTGTGTGTCCCAAAGAAACAGACTGTAGATGATTGATTAAATTATTGGACTCTCTTTGCCTTGTTATGTTTAATTTCCAGTTTCAACTATGTGTTGTAGGAACAAAGGTTTTTATATAATTTATAAAAATAAATAAAGTTTTTATAAATATTTGGCCTAGGGCTGCAACTAACAACTATTTTGTTAATCGATTAATCTGTCAATTATTATAACAGGAGAGACTTCAAAGACCAGGTCCAAAGCACACTGGAGCACACAGAGTTAAGGCTTCTTTATCTTCAGATGCAATTGGCGTCGAAACGTTCGTCTTTAATAAAGTTGATTGCCTTAAATCCGTGTGCTTCAGTGTGCTTTGGACCTCGTCTCTGAAGTATCTCCTGTTACAAGATTGCTCTGTTCTGTGAGCAGCGGACAGGCTTACTATTGCTTGTGAAACAGTTGAAGTGCGTCTAACCTCCTTCCTTCTGTCAATTGTTAATTTGAGTAATCGGATAAGAAGAAAAAAGTAACATTTTATTATTGCGCTCCATACAAAAAACAGAACTTATTCCTCATCTTCTTGTACAATGCTGTTTAACTGTAATAAAAAATAAAATTACATATATGGACATTGGGGATGCAGTCATGCATTACGGATAAAAGAGGGAATTGTAACTAATATACATTTGATCAGAAATTGCAAGCTTCCTTTGTGTAGAAATAAAAGATTCACTTTAGACCGTCTATGACTAATGGCATGAAATATTCCATAAACTCCGTAACATTAAGTTATACTCCATTGTCTTTTCAACCTAATTTAACTTCTTAGCGTTAAATCCGTTTTGACAGACAATCCAGTGGGCAACCTCTGGGGTCTGAAAAGTGAAGCCAATGCTGAAGTGCCTTAAACTTGCATTCTTTCTAATAGCCAGCAGGGGGCGACTCCTCTGGTTGCAAAAATATGTCAGATTGTATAGAAGTCTATGAGAAACTGACCCTACTTCTCACTTGATTTATTACCTCAGTAAACATTGTAAACATGAGTTTATGGTCTCAATCGCTAGTTTCAAGTCTTCTTCAATAAAGCATGATGATCATTTAGTAAATTATGGTCCCATTTAGAGTCAAATAGACCATAAAGCAGGGTATGTTTAAGGTTGTGGCTACCTTGTGATTGACAGGTCGCTACCACGACGTTGTCCAATCTGGGTGTTGTCAGTGTTCTTGTCTTACAACTTTAACCCTTTCACAGTGTGTTTTCAGTTCAGGAAAGTTAATTGTAACATTTTGGTTGCCTGAAAATGTTTTATTCAGCGTTCGGTTGCACGTAGCTCCGCCCTCTTGTATCACATCCGCTTGCAAAAAAACAGCATGACGAAGGCCAAAATGCCGAACTCGAGGCTTCAGAATGGCAGTCCACAAACCAATGGGTGACTACGTCCACTTCTTATATAAAGTCTATGGGACAAATGCACAATACAGGTTAACTTGAAGAAGAGAAAACAGATGGAAGGTATTTATGTCTGTTCTGTATTCGTTTCTAAATAAGAACCTGCAATCTTGCGTTTGACTCTGTATTTTTATCTGCTGTATTGTTAGTCTCTGCCTCTACCATTTTTGAAATGCTTACTCCAGCATTGGCTGGCTTACTGCCCCCACCTTAAGAGACATTGCCACAGGGCATGGACCCAACTAATCGATAATGAAATACATTGCCAACTATTTTTACCAGCCGTGACATCGTGTGGCTGGTATTGTTTTCACCTTGTGAGTCCGTGTGTGTCATCATAGCAAAATGTGTCCCTGGAGAGAGAAATCTACTGTAGTGGGAACTACCACAAAAGCTGTTTTGAGTACTTTGCCAGGTGTTTATATGTCTGCTTGTCTATCTGGACAGATTTGTCAATGCCATAGTGTAATAACTGTGCAAGATGCAGTCATGAAACTTTTCGAGTTGGTGCAAGCAAGGGCGCCAGAAGTATGGTGGTAGGAAGTGGGGAAGGGGCCATTGGCCCAATTTGGCGTCTCGGCCAAATGTTGAGTTGTTACAGCCCTATTTCGGCCCATCAGCACTCACATGATCAACCGATTCAGAGAGCACTGAACTAGACAAACTGTCAGTGGGATGTTGACGTCTCCTGGTGCATGTGAACTGCTGTGCTGGTACCCTGTGTGCTGTCATGAAGCGAATGAGCGCTAAATAAAGCATAGGGTACACAGTGTCTTAGCATGTGTGTATGTGTGTGTCCACATGAACAGAATGGGACTCCAGGTACTGACTCCTACACTCAGCTGCAACATCAAAGTGTCGTTGCTGAATTTTTTTATCAGACCTTTGTAAAAGCATCCTAAACCAAATATTACCATATATTTAAGCAAATTAACCTGAACCTCCACATTTTCATTTTTTTCATTGAAAGTGAACCCCTTCAAAATAGGCGCAACACGTAGACGCTGTGAAGTTGTCGTTAGGATAACAGGAACTAAAATATAACATCTCACGCTGTCAACAAGCCAACATGCTCCGAGCGTAGACTGTTCCAAGTCTTAACACAGCAAAGTATTTTCAGCAGAGTGGTCAGCTCCAGCAAACCGTTGTTCTCTCTGTGAGTGGGGAAATTCTGACAGGCAATCAGAGCCCACTACAAAAGGAGAATGTAAAAACAACTGAAAATGAATCCCCACGAACGCAAATAGCTTATTGCTAAATTGTTTTGGTCTGGCGTATAGCATTGCCAAGAAGAGGTCTTGAAGTGGGATGGCGTGAAAGCGAGGGATGGAAGGAGAAAGGTTCTGCTGAGAGCTGAATTATGGGTAGCTTGTTTGACATGGGAGCATGTGACGTTTTTTTTTTCTTGTCAGAGAGATGGTTACAAGATATTTCACATCCCAAATCATAGAATTTCAGATTTCCACTATAAAACCGTGGCCGATTATGACAGATGCAGGGTCATTACACTTTATTCATTCCCCATTGTTCATCCTGAATAATGATGATTACACAAAGACAGCTCTGCCTGACTCTTCTGTCATTTCTCTGAAACAGTAGATTTGAAAGACCGCATCTCGATTAGCCTTGATGCCAATGACGGTAATATGTTTCTCTCTTATTCTTACCAGCGATTATAAAATATTACATATTCATTGTGGATTCAGATGATTACCCTCTGCACTGGGCCAAGGCCACTGTTTCAGACCACAGACACAGACTCTTGAACTGGCATTGACTCAGGATGTTCAGACTGAGATTAACCATTTATTGTCTACTCGTGCGAGGCACTGAGACGCGGGCCTCCACAGATGACGCGGCATTTATTCTCAACGCGTTGTTCTTTTCAGTATTCTCCGAAACGACAGAGGGCATACAAACAAAAGACTCTTTGAGGAAGCAAGAAATAAACGCCATAAACTAAACTCCTCAATGCCGAGGAAGACTTCTAATTAACTGTAAAGTCATATCTCACCTTTGTACTATCCCTGTGAAGAAAGGAGTCAAGTGTTAAATGTATTATAATGAAATGAAGGTTGAAAGTGTTATGGATTGTGTGAATTTATAAGGGGAGAACCCAAACGCAGAGTAACAGGCAGAAATGAGGTTTTAAAATAAAAGCGAGCTTTAATTATAACAAGCTGAATATCTAACAAACAAAAAGGCAGGGCATCAAGAAAAAACAAAAATGCAGGGAGGGGAACAAAGTACAAAAGAACAAATAGAAACAAACAACAAAAACCAAACAGAGGACAAAACCAAAAAAATCACAAACCAGGGAAACGCGAGGAACAGGGCAGGAGGTAACAGGTAACACGGAGGACAAGGTAGACGAGGCTGGAGAGACAAACGATCCGACAAGGACAGAGGGGAACACACAGGCTTAAATACAAGACATGATTAAACACAGGTGAAACAAATCAGGGCGGGGCAGACAATCAACAAAAGGCAGGAAAACAAACAAAGGTGGGAAGTAAAACCAGACAAGACACAGGAGGAGTGAATTACAAAATAAAACAGGAAACACCGGAATAATATAAAAGAAACCAAATCCAAAATCACATAAAAGTAAATAATAACAAGAGACAATCCCAACTACAACAAAGGGAAAAAAGTCCAATGCTCTGGCACCTCCAGAACATGACATGATCTCAATATTGATCAAAATAATCGATATTATCCTTTTGGCCATAATCGTGCAGCCCTAACACAAGCTATTTTCATACACTATCCCCATATCTCAGTATTATTGCTGATGAAAAGGCAAAGACAAACAAGGCAAACATGGCTAACCAACAGAAGACAGGCTGTGTTTGTGTAAAATGGACTGTACTTTTTAAAGTGTATTTGTCATCTTGTGACGATTTTGTTTTCTTGTGTAAAACATACAGTAATTATTCAATAAGAGAGAGAGTGAGAGTAGTTGTAATTTAATTTGGAAATTTGTAATTTGGCTTTGGCAATAGTACAACTATCATTTTTGCCAATAAAGCTTTTTTTGTTTTGTTTTTTTAGAAAAAAAGAAGAAGAATAGAATTATAGAACGTAACTAGACTAGACTCTGTCTCAGACATTTAGACTTTAGAATCTCTCAGAACTGAATGACATCATTATGAGAACTCCACATAACAAGAATTTCATCTCAATCTGGTCGTGGCAACCTTCAGAGTAAGAAGTGTGTTACTGTGTCTGCAAAATACTTGGAAATATTTGATTACAAAAATGTCTTCCTTATCTTCCACACTGATGAGGAATGATATACTCTGCAGCAAGTCCACCCGCTACACAATATTGGACCTTCATGGAGCAGGAAGCTATGGCAAAGTTGCCAAGTGTGTCAACTTGGCAACGAACAGGTTGGTATTGGGTCAGATCAGTCTCAGTATTAATGAATGTAATGAAATGTATTTTGTGATTTATATATAAATGACTCTCTCCACAAATATATTTCTGATGCACACACAAATATGTCTTGTTTTAAATAAATGTAATAGAAATCCACAAATATATGTGTTTTTGATTTTCATCAAAAACACATTTGGATGTTGTTACATTTATATACAAACTGTTGAACCTGCATTTACAAACTGCTTGTCATTTGTGAACTTCACTGCATTTGTGTGTGGTTTTTTTTAGCCTCCCCTGACGTGCACCGATCTACAAATGCATTTTTTTTCAACAGGGAATTATCTGTAGTCAATCAGATGTCTCCCTCCTTTCAGCCAATCACATGAGCGTGCCCCCACAGGGGTAGGATTTACGTCATGCACAGGGTGTACGACAATAACTATTTTTGCGTACAGTGAAAAATATTTTTGTGGAGAGAGTCATTTATATATATATATATAAATAACAAAATACATTTGTGAATCCTTCTGTGTGCATTTGTTAATATTGACACTGATCGGACCCCACAGGTTGGTGGCAATTAAAATCCACAAGTGGAGTAAGAATTATGCCAAAGAAGTGGCAATGCTGAAGGCAGTCAGGGTTCTCGACCCAGAGAAAAAGAACATAGTGAGATTCATAGAAAATTTCACATTCAAGCGACTCTCCTGCCTGGCCTTCGAGATGTTGGACAAGAGCCTCTGGGAGCTGATGCAAGAGAGGAACTACATGCCACTGAGGCTTAATGAAATTCGCCCCGTGGTCTACCAGCTACTCGTAGCATTTGAAGCCCTGAAGAGTATTGGCATTGTTCACGCGGACTTGAAACCTGACAACATAATGTTTGTCAATCACAAGAACAAGCCCTTCAAGGTGAAGCTAATCGACTTTGGTCTGGCCCGTCCAGTGAGCAAACTGCAGGATGGGGTAACCATACAGATTGAGTCACACAGGGCTCCAGAGGTGACCTTAGGCCTCCCCTTGTCTGAAGCTGTTGACATGTGGGGAGTGGGATGCGTCATGTCGTTCATGTACTTTGGCGCCAACCTCTTCCGTGGAAGATCTGCATATCGTAGGATGAAAGCTATGGTGCACATGCTAGGTCAGCCAGAGGACCACCTGCTGGATGCTGGCAAAAACACCTGGCAGTATTTCAGCAGGGAGGAGGGCTCCAGCGGTCCACGGTGGAGACTAAAGACGCCACTGGAGTACAAGGACGCAACTGGTGACAAAGCCCGTGTTGCATGGGAATTTTTCGACACAGCCAGGAATTTGGAGGACGCAGTGCAGAGTTTCCCAGAGAAAACGGACGCTCTTGAGTTTGAAGATAGGATGGAATTTTTAAGCCTCTTAAAATCCTGTCTGCATCTGGATGCTGGGAAGAGAGACACACCCAGGGAAGCCCTTCTACACGAATTTGTTACATTGGCTCACCTGGTAGATGAAGACACCAGCTCATACGCAGACCAGGCCTTTGACTTCATGAATATGTCCACTTTGCAAAGTGTAGAGAAATCTGACCAGACCTCAAACTCAAGTGATGGAATCTCAGGCCCTGATAGCTCCAGCAATGAAGAGCCAGACCCCAGAGCTCTCAAGATTTATTTAAAGAAAGAGCGATGTGAGGACGCAGACGCTGAGACCTCCAGCAGTGAAGATGATATTGAGTCAGCCACCAGTGGCTCCTGTTATGGACACTCATCTACGCCAAGTTTCAGCGAGGGAGAAATTCCAGCTGGCTTAAAGAGTGAATCATCCTCTGCTAGTGTCAGTGATGAAGATGATATCGAGTCAGACTCCAGTGGCTCCTGTGATGGCGACTCATCTCTTACAAGTTCCAGCGAAGAAGAAGAGTCTGTTGCTGCTACCTATGATGACAATACAGACACTGGTTGTGTGCCAGTTGTCTGTAACACCAATGACGACGAAGCTTCAGCTACCTCAACTAGTGGAGCGGCAGCCTCCATTTCTTCAGAAGACGGAGCTGCAGCTGCCATTGGACCTGACGATGTCAAGAAAAAGAAAAAAAGGAATGTGTTTCAGAGGACCCGCAAATTCTTCAGTAGGGTGGAGGCAAGAGTTTGGTCCATCTTTAAATGTCACAACTAGTTAAGTTGACGTGACAGCAAAAATAAAATGTCAGCATAAAAATGTAAATGTATGATTCCAAATGTTTATTGATAATTTAGGGGAAATAAGAATGCTTGCAAAGTCATTTATGGAGTATGTACAGTATCTACACATGTTTAAGTTGTAATGTGACAACATAGCAACACTCATTCTGCATCATTACTTTCTCCATGGGAAAATAATCTTAAACCTGATGGTAGAGTTTTATTAGGGCTATTAAAAACAACAAGATGTCCTAAGAAGCTCAGCTGGATCATATTCAGCAAATATTTGGGAGATCTTAAGAGGTGCAAAGCCATTTGGCTTTTTATAGACATGAAACAATATCTAAAAGTCAGGCCTTGATGAACAAGATTTGATTCATCTGCATTCTGTTTAGAAGATCTTTCTTATGAATTTACTGAGCAATATAAAAGTTTGAGAAAGCAACTATTTTTAACTGTGTTGATCCTAAAATATTTACCAGCTATGCTTATAAGGCTATTAGAGATACATGTTGATGATGTCTGTCAAACTGCATGATGTGTTGGTGAAGAAAAAAATTACAATAAAGTTGTTGATTTACTGAGGTATTCCACACTGACACAACGCTAGAAGGTACTGGAAGCAAAAGATAGCAAATGAAAGAGGATCAAAACTTTTGCACATTTGGGTGTTTGAAATAAAGACAAACGTTGTGGATGTTTTAAGTTGATAAAGACCAAATACCAAATGTTAATAATAAAAGGTAAAGCAAATTTGAAACCTCCACACTTTTTGTGTAAGGAAATGAATTATTGCAACTATGCTAATTTCAAAAGGTCCTCTGAATTAAAAAGCAAAATACTTTGCTCGTCTCTGCCATAGAAATAAAACGGGAGTAAAAGGGTCATTCAACTGTTTGCTGTGGTAATTTGACTAGTACAAAAGAAAATGGCGATTGTTGTTAGTTGTTATGGTGACAACAGAACACAAGTCAGCGGAGCCGTAAAGCTTTTGCTCCAGCCTCGGTCTGGGTCTCATTCACGTGAACGGAGGAAGGAAAATAACTCTTTATTCAGCTATTAGAGCAGTTTACAACTTTTAGGACCTAATGATTTAAATAAAGGTTATTCAAGTGTTCATACTGGGAAGTTGATTTACCTAAAAACAAAAAAGATCCGCTGAGTTACAGACTTCTCTTTCCTAATGTAAGTCTATGGGAAAAAGTCTTTTTGGGCCAAATGGCATCACATGATGGACACAAAAGGTGTAGTACGGCCGCTAAAAAAATTTGCTTCACAGCCCGGTGCTCTTCCTGGAGGCTTGGAATGAACGCAGCTCCCGGAAGCCAGTCTCCACCAAAATTGCGTTCCCATACAACTGAACTGCATAACCAAAATACGTTTTGAGGTTAAATATGTTTTCTCCTGGATTACGGTCGCATTGACGTGATTAACACTGTAAACTGAAACAAAAAAAACAAATACGCAACAAAACTACTAGGTTAAGTTTGGTAAAAAAAAAAACATCAGGTTTGGCTAAAAATGGCTACATTTCACACGGGACATGAACAGTGGTCTCAAGGGGGAAAGTCTGGTGTTTGTTGCTTACCAGCCTGCTAATTTCACCATGCTTTAATGCCTCATTCGTTACAGAAAACGAGCCGAACAAAGTTGTCACTCATGTTGCAATAGCAATGTGCTTCTCTTTGTTGTGTGGATGAAAAATGAAGTTGTTAATTTGACTCATTTACTCTGGCTCTCTGTGCTTTGTAACGTTACAACTCCACTGTTTGTTTAGTCGTTACTGCAAAACCTCACCTCAGTGAGTCCGTGACTTGCTGCAAGTCGGTTTAGTTTATACAGAAGTCAGCCCACTATGGCAACGGTACGCATAATAATTGCCGCCGCTCTGACCATCCTGCTACGTTGATTTGAATGGGAATGCCCGTTCTACTCCTCCTTATTCTATGATCTCTGCCCTCCAGAGCAACAACTTCACTTCCTTTTATCTGTCACGTTTTCATATATGATCATGCAACACATCCATCCCTTGTGCTCTCCATGCAACACTTAGATCTCTTAAGAAACGTCTCTCAATGCGCTGACCATCACCGATAAACAATCATTTAGGGCGGTACTCACATTCAGACAAACTCCTCCTCGTTCACTGATATGAAAGCAGGAGGCGAACAGATCAGTAGGAACAGCTGCAGCACAGCAATGGAGAATCCACAAAGAAGCACAGATGACGGGCAGAAAAGATCATTTACACCAAAGTTTTCTCAAGTTTTCTTCAACACTGGTGGACATTTTCGCTACAAAATGTTTGGACAAGGTACGACTTTAAAATCTCCCACAGTGTCTGACACATTTCTTACTTCCTCTCCACTTTTCCCTCACTGTTTTCTTTTTTCACTCTTTCTCTCAGCAAATGAACCTGTTTTAATGTTGTCATCATTAAAATGTTATTGAATATCATTAGGCCAAGCCTTATTACCAAGACTAACTGATTGTAGCTTTAAAGTCATATTTATCACAGTCATCATTTATCATATCTTTACTTCTATACAATCTCTCTGATTTATAATATTCACAGGTGGAGATGGACGTAACCGACTGGTTTTACTCTGCTTGGGTCTTCTCAATGTTGTTCTGCTGATATTTGCAGTTGTTATTGGGATTAACTGTGAGTATGAAAAAGTTCCTCCTTCTGTGGAGCTTCACTTTTATTATATAGCTGAATAGACACTTTTTCACACAAAACAAAGTCTGCAAGATCTTATGCATATATTTCAATGTGCTTTACAAAATGTTTTAAGGTACCTTCAGTGCAGAACAAGATAACTATATGGAAGTATTTGTTAAATTTGTCATGTGTGTACATATTCTGTATTATTTTTATGATCTTTAATGACTTACAAATTGTATCTCTTTATTAGCTTGTAAATCCTGTCTAGTTTTGCAATCAAAATCAATGGAGTCTTTTAAATGTAAACTTTCAAATACATTTTTCTCCTAATAAAAAGATACATTTTCACATACGTCTTAACAAAAAATTACAAAAATAAACTACACTTTTTACTTCTGTTTTATGAAAAGTTATGAATTACAAAATATAACTTATTTGTCCGCTATAGTACAAATATGTCTTTGACTGCAATACTGCACACTGTTTTGACACAGATCTCGCTCTCTTTGTGACAATGTGTTTTCACCTCTTCAGGTGCCAAAGTCACTGAGGGTTCCCTCCAGGCTTCACACTCAGCTGCAACACAGCTCATCAATGATCTCAACTATCTCCGCAGCAACTACAGCGATGTGCTCAAAGCCGAAGAGGAGGCCAAGAACGCGTTAGAGAGAGCGCTCAAAAACCATGCACAAATGAAGGTGCAAATTGAGAAGCAGAAGACCATCAATGACAATTATCACAGACAGTTTGAGGCACTGCGAACAGAGAAGATAAGTCTGCAGTACAACATATCGGCTTTGGGTGAGACAGAGTTGTATTGCAGTTTATAAATACAGTTTTAATTTCACCTGTTAACCTAAAGTGACTATAAATCTTGTGTTTCTCCCAGGGGGAAGCTGTGGTAAATGCCTCCCCGGATGGACTCATCTCAACTCATCCTGCTATTTCTTTTCTTCCACTGAGTCCTCTACTACGCAAAAGAACTGGTACGATAGCAGAGCAGACTGTATGAGACGTGGAGCTGACCTGGTTGTGATCGATAACAAGGAGGAGCAGGTGGGTTGAAAACATACGAGAAAGATTGTAAAGAATATTTCAATAATAATGTTGAAATAAATATTTCTACATTTGAATTTTACAGAGTTCTTTAAAAATAAAAATGTCTTTGTGTGCTTACACAGAAATTTGTGAGTGCCACCATTGAACATATGGTAGACGGCCGTGAGTGGGACGGATACTGGATTGGTCTCACTGACACTGAGATAGAGGGGCAATGGGTCTGGATTAATAATGTCACCGAGGTCGAAAAAAAGTGAGAGCTGCTGTATTATACTCTTAATGTTGTAGTAATTATGGATTATTATTAATTACATTTTTTAATTTTTTGATTTTTCAAAGGTACTGGATGGAGGGAGAACCAAACGACCAGGGATACCGGGGAGAAGACTGTGCTATTACAGTTTATAGCTTCAATAGTCCCTGGAAGACCCGTTTTGACGCCGGTTGCCACCGGCACAGAAAGCAGTGGATATGTGAAATGTAGGGTTGTAACAGTATGAGAATCTTACGGTACGATAACCGTCTGTTATGGAAATTGTGGTATTAAAGATTCACGTGCATGTAATTTGTATGAAATGTAATATGAAATGTAACCTTTTGAAATATATTCATAACACTGCCGAGTATGAGAAAAGCAGGAATTATATAACCCTGGGTTATCAGTTGACTTGTGTGTTAAATTTCACCACTGTGTTAGTTTTCCTTTTGATTAGATCCCCTGCTCTGGAGGATGTTGACACCTGGCACGGAGAGGTCTTTTATGGTTGTCTGTACTACTTTGTAAGGCTGTATGTTACTCATCGCAGGGCGCTCATTCACCTGGAGTGACGCCATGCGTGCACACATTAAAGATCTTTAGGAGAATTGATATATAAACGCTGTGTTTGTGCATTCTGTTGCCTCTCTCTCATGACTCTAGACAGCAACTGATTTTACTTTGCCACGACACAGAAAATATCACGATTACACTATTATTATTATTATTATTATTATTAGTAGTAGTAGTAGTAGTATCAGTTACAATGATAACAACACCCTTATAATAAACAGAATTATAAACCTGATCAAATATTAGCATGTAACTATATTATGTTATATGACTAAAACATGTTAGTTTACATGTTAGAGCCGCTATATCATGTTAATTAACAACTAAATGAAAAATAACTTCAGCTGTGAGCTTTTAAAATAATGTCCTATAATTATTAACAATCAACTTCTATGACTGCTCCAGTCTGTACTTATGTCATTTTTTTCAATACCGTAGATCAGCAAATGTACACAATATGATAACCGTCAACTTTCATACCACAGTATACCTTGATACTGATATACTACTGTCACAATCCTAGTGAAATTACATCAATCTAGAATCAGGAAGTTCTGTTAAAGCAGAAAACACAAGCATGTGTTTGGAAATGTCTTGTGTAAAATATCTTTAAGATGTGTGTTGTGTTTCTGGGCATTTTTAATTTATTCTAACTGTATTTCAGCAGTCATTACCAAATACTCATATGCAAAATTTTGCAAAACAAAGTACATCTTAATATGTTATTATTGACAGTTATCAATATTTTATTGCACGGCTTTGTTGAATACTTGATTCTGATTGGTCAATCACGGCGTTCGTTATTTCTTTATAGCAGACAGCTGCTATGGACGCAGTTCTGATGTCGGACTCTGGAGGACCATTTTTGTGTCAAATTACGGATTTCTTAAGTAAGTAGCCGTGTAAGAAGCAGGATAATGTACAGCAAGGCTGCCATTATTGTGAAATAAACCCCTTCATGTGCATGTGGTATAACATCAGACATCCATTCATCAAATTGCTCGCTGTTATTCTTATTTTTCTTCAGTAAGGAAGAAATCTCATAGGATACACACACTCACAGAGATCAGGTGGGATTATTCAATTTCAATGGACACTCCCAACTAAATTTACGTGCAAGTTTACACTTATGTTGACAAACTCTACTGACTGCTTTACTCGGCTCTTTAGCAACATGTGACAAGTGCGTGATAAATATGAAATTTATCGGACGCTGCACAAAATGATCAATATTTAACAATATTGGGGATTAAATCCATGAACTAAAACAGAGTGTTAGTTTTTTATTTATGGGTTGAGAGTTGCATAGCCATTCATTTGGGGCCACGTACAGATTTTCATTAAATTCTGCAGCACTGTTGCATTGAAACACACTTGTAAGGGTTTTTAGGGGTTACAGACGGAAGTAGTTGGCGGAAGCAGACAAGGCGCCGTTACTGCTGGTGGTAACCTCTCTTGTAAATCAGCACATAGCCAACCACTGTAATGTATGTAAAGGATTTCACTTTTTAAGCACTTTTGCTAAGAAATCTGTCCAACAGATCCTGTACAACCAGCAGTATGTTGAAAACATAGCCATCAAATTAAATAAAGGTTATAATCTACTAAAAACTACAATGACCTGCTCTTAGGAATCAATTTTACTTTTCTAAATCTCCATTATTAATAAATCCTCATGTTTTGATCTCATTCTGAGTGGCTTGTCGACAAAGGACCGACCATGAACCGCTAAAGACCGTGCGGCCCTGCGCCTTCACCGACAGTGAGCCACAACCCTGCATATCTCTTGCTAGCTTGGTACTATGTTTCCTGGCCAAAATTCCACTCTACAGTATCAACTGTTTCAGATTTTTATTGGATGATTAATCTCTTCTGATTACAGGGCAACGAATCAGTGATTTTGACAACTAAAGTCTTAAACTAGCAAGCAATTCCTGCTGGGTTTAAGTAACAGCTAGATTTTCCCACACATTTTTACTCATTTATTGAGTGGAATCATGTCACAAGTTGAAGTATAATATGAGGAAATAACATGGAACAAGTTCATGATAAACCCTTAACCCTAGACTACTTGTGTAACTAATTTCACTTCTCTTTTTCAACGCAATGCGATGAAGCAATAACGCAAGTTTTAAATGAAATATAACGGAAAAAAAACGGACTTTTAATGAGCTCAGCACTATTGCTCTTTAAGTGCTGACACGGGGCAATGCCTCTCGTATGCACTCTCATAGGATTGATCTCCGCTGTACAGTCAGAATGGAGTCGAAAGAAATATCTGGCTGTAAGTTTGATGGTGGAATTAGCTCACTGCTTTATGATGGGACATTGCCCGACAAGGAGCATCCTCCTCAGCCCCACTCTAACCAAGTCAGGCAACAAGGTATGGTGAATTCAAAGTTATCATTTACACAATGCGCTTAGATAAACATGTTTCTGATGCTGTTTGATCCTGTAACAGTGGTGTCAGGCTCTAAAACTTGTGCTCAAAATATATGTTAACTTACAAAACGACAAATGAAAAATGCCTGGTATGAGTTAGTGCTGAGTGAATGGTGTGCTCTAATATGATTTTTTAGAAACCATATAATAAAGCATATGAAAAGCATCAATATTAAAAGGTCTTTAGAATATGTATCATTTTGATAAAAGAATATTGTTTGTTTGATAGAGTTTCTGGCTCTATGATATTGATTCATCCTCTCTCTGTCTAGTGTCCATGTACAGTAGGACACCTTGGAGACATTGCACACCGGCTACAGTGAGCCTGACGCTACTCGCTGCTGTTCTACTAATGGTTGATATCGGCCTTGGGGTCCACTGTGAGTCAACGTTACTGTGTAATGTGTAATGTGCTGGATATTTTCTTGATTCATCGCTGGTATGTAACAAAAAATAGTGAAAAATGTCCATCACGATTTCCTAGAGCCCAACATGAGGTCATCAGATGTCTTGTTTTGTCCGACTAGCAGTCCGAAATCCAAATAAGTGCAATTAATTAACTAAAATGTAAGCAGCAACTTCTCACATTTGAGATTCAGAAACCGTACAATGTTTCCGCATGTTTGCCCAAAAAATTACTTTGATTATCAAAACAATTGCTGATTAATTTTCTGTCGATGAACTAATCGATTAATCGACTAATCATTGCAGCTTTAGCCCAAGTTAACATCTTTGTCCAACCAACAGTCTAATACTCATGAATAAATGATATTAACGGGAAAATTAGCAAATCTTCACAAGGAGAAGCTGGAACCAGGGAATGTTTGTAATTTTTCTGTCGATCTACTAATAGATTTATTATGAAACGTTTCAGTCCTGCTTTTGATGAAATGGCCAATAAGAATGGTAGAAGTTTAATTGCAGAATGCACTATTTATTTTTTGTGCTGCCGTTAGACCTTTAAGCCTATGTATAAGTTATTAATAATTTTGGAGTGCATTCATCTCCTGTAAATAATGCAAAGGATTTTTTTAGTTGAGTTTTTTTTCATACTCCAGCTGATAATATTTGGCTGAGGAGCTGGAACTAGAATAGGCATTTTTTTCAGTGGATTATCTCAGTAGAGCGGTAGTTCTGGGATAGACTACAAAGCCATTGTGAGAGGTCACTGATATTAATAACCTCTTTCTTGTTTTGTTTTTTTCCTTGTGGTTTTGTGTATTCATATTTGGAAGCTTGGCATTTAAATCCTATAAGAGTGGGTTAGATATAAATAAGTGGAGAGATGAGAGAGAAAAGGGCTAATAAATAAAGAGAATACTTTGCTACATTAACACTGTTCGTCCTCAACACTTGCAGATACCAACCTCACTCATAATGATGCAGAAGACATCGGCAAAGAGTTGGCCAAACTTCAGGTTATTTACAATACCACAGTCGGAGCCATGAAGGATGCCAAGAAGCAGCTGGAAAGTGAGATGAGTCGTCAGATACCAACCAAGTGGGAGCTGGACCACCAGACAAAAAGAAGCAAAAACTATGACGTGCAGCTTGTTAAAGCAAATAAGGACATTGAACGAATGAGACACAACCTTCCAATGATTAGTGAGACGTGTTTTACTATTACTGTACAGCACAGCAATGTTAAAAGCATTATTTTTACAATGTTATTCACTGTGATTTTCTTTGGCAACAGTTGCTGGCTGCACACACTGTACACCAGGCTGGATTTTGATCAACTCAGTGTGTTACTACTTCTCTACAGCAGTTAGGAAATCATGGCAAAGTGCCAGAGTGTACTGCCAGGTGCATGGAGGTGACCTTGCAGTCTTAGACAGCAAAGACAAAGAGGTAGAATCATCAAAATTCAATTCATATTTCTTTGCAACCCTGTACACATGAAATTCTTACATTTTTTTAATTATATTTCTTATTTGTTAGAACGCAACTGTAAACTTCTTAATCAAAAACGACCAACCTTCAACTCAAAGCTACTACAGGAGTTCAGGATCCTGGATTGGACTTAGCGAGGACCTCAAAGAAGCGACTTGGAAATGGGTGGACGGAAGAGCACTGGTTGAGGGGTAAGAGTTAAACATGCTACATTTTTTTGTATTTATAGGAAATTCTCAGCATAGCGTCATGCTGCTGGGTCAGTTTCTGGTACATCCTTTCAGACATCATACAGTGAAGGTTCCAAGGATTTCAATTTTTAAATGATGGTATCCTGCTGCACTGCAGGATCAGATGGAGTAAGAAGGGGTTGTGCGCATTTTCCCTAACCACGAGCATCTACAGAGAGTTTTCTACACCTGTGCTCTCAACTGCATTGCTATATAATAATGTAACTTTGACAAACATAAAATGTGTACAGAGAATTTAAACAGGCCATTTGGAAATTCTTCTAAGAAACCTATAATTCAACTCTCTGACAGATGATTTTAATCACTGATTTAAATGTGGCAGTCTTATTTACAATTCTTACCCATTAGAATAAATTATTTGAATGACAAAAATATGCGTAATATGGACTGAGTGAAGGCAAATACTGTATCTCTGTAAGTAATGTATTAATTTGCCACAG
Source organism: Sebastiscus tertius (assembly GCA_916701665.1). NCBI lineage: Eukaryota > Metazoa > Chordata > Actinopteri > Perciformes > Sebastidae > Sebastiscus > Sebastiscus tertius. Next base: position 53,319 of record CAKAOH010041108.1, on the reverse strand, counting down.
GTACTGGGATGATGGAGAACCAAATACTAACAACAGGTTATACTGTGGATATGTGTCTCCCAATGAAAACTTCTACAAGGCCTGGTATGATAGTGAGTGTGACAACAATAAAAAATGGATTTGTGAAAAAGCACCAATTTCTGTGAGTTAACACTTTTACTGCATTTGCTTGCTAGCTCAACTGTTTGCATAAAGAGTTAAATTCACCTTAGAGACTTTTAGACGTCTTCTGAAATTTTCTGTAATATAAACATAATCTTTACCAAATCAGAACTGTGATTACGTATGTGCATACACATTTCTCTGTCTTGTATTTGGTATGTATCAATTTAAAGTCCCCCTTCTCAGCATTTCTAAGAAGCATTTAAACATTTAATAAATGGTGTATAACATACTATAATATAGTTGCTGTAAGGACATTTTTAATGTTTATACACTGTATTAATATACAGTACAGTACATTGATACAGTATAACTTGTCCTATGAAGACATACAGTATTTCTTATTATTACCACTGTGTTTTACTATATTATCATTCATCATCTGTTTTATACCAGCCTCCGCTTAAGGATGTCCACAGAAGGAGTTGTAGGTGTGGAGAAATACAATATCAAACAGCTTACAACTACATTATAGTGTGTAATAAAGCATTTATTCAATGTTTATATACTGTTTATAAATGCTGAATAGGGGAACTTAAATTAAAGTGTTACCACAGGACTGCACCGCCCTGCACGCTCATATGACATATCTGGTTCTGCCAGCTTCCTGCTTGCTGTATGTGGCTGTAATAATGGATATATTGGCTGTAATTCATCACTTTTATTATCTTCTAATACACCCACGGGCTGTATGCTGTAAATCCTGTACCGTGGTGGATGTATTAACGTCTATGTATTAACCGGCTATCGGCCAGTAGCTAGTAGTGCTAGTAGCATGAATTAAAACATTTAATGTAGTTGTAGGCTATTTACTCACATGTAGGGCAAAAGCACAGTACACAACCTTGTATACATCGATGATCTGTGGTCTATTGTACATCTATTTTGGAGGTGTTTGACATTAAAAAGTTGGCTATTGCTCTCAAAATCTGTGTGCTGGATTTTTCTAACTTCCATTTATGTCCATCGCTCACTTTATGCTCCTCTGGGAAGTATTTGGGCAAAAAAGTTAAACAAATAAATAAGTAAGTAAGTAGTTATAATAGTATGCATATTTATAATATTTTATATATATATATATATATATTATAATATAAATCTGCGGCTGGGCGCAGGCATTGCAATGGAACCTTTAATTGGCTTTCACTTCTTAGCAATATACGTTCTATGGTGTTGAAAAACAAATTTAAGGTCTGTACCCAAAAGTGGATGGATTTTAAAGTTTACCAAGTCCAGAAATGAGCTGCATCACATCTGCTGGCATTTACAGTGTATTATTCCATACATTATCTAAATTAGAGGTTAAGCTATACAAGCATCCTGATGACTGATATTTTACCAACTATAATCCACATACACACGAAGGCATTAGCATCTAGACCAGGGTCCACACACACACACACACACACACACACACACACACACACACACACACACACACACACACACACACACACACACACACACACACACACACACACGATCGCTGATATAAGCAGGAGACAAACAGATCAATAGGCACCACTTGCACCACTATAATGGAGAACTCACAGTCAGAACCAGGAGAGGAAATGTCGTTTGAACAAAATATTTCTCAAGATTTCACCACAGATGGGCGTTTGGGCTCCCACCAACAAACATTTGGACAAGGTACAACTAACTTACAACTAAACTTATAATATAAAATCTACTACAGTTTCTGACCAATGTCCTACTTCTTTTAATCTTTTCTATTTCAAACTGACTCACTGTAACTTTAGTTCAAACGGAAACTTAGATTTTAAATGTATGTATAACATTGTTAAATATAATATTTATTCTATGGTTTTAAAACTTAAAACATTATCATTTTAACTTTATAATCACATCCATCAATTTCTCTGTAACCTATTAGAAGATATAAAGTCACCATGATATTGCTCTTAATTCTATTTTGAGGGTCTAACTTAATATGAAATGTTATTAAGATTTTACCCCAGAGGAATTTTATCATGGTTTGTTTACAGAGAGAGGTGGATCTGTGTTTCCACACTATCGACTGGTTATACTTAGTCTGGGCCTGCTGAATGCTGTTCTACTGATAGCTGCTGTGGTCATTGGGATTTACTGTAAGTATGAGAGTTCACAGAAAACTGCTGATTTCCTGTGTCTGGTGTACAAGTCCTCTTCTTTAAATTTTGAATCAGATAGCTGAATTGACATTACACAATATTCACAATCGTAGAAATTGCATTCTCAATTTATTTTCTAAATTATGTATTGGTTAATATGCTACAGGCACGTACAATACATCCACTCCATTTTACAGCATTTTTTTTTTTTAAATAAGAGTGTGCATCTCACTCACTGAGATAGAGTTGATGTGTATCTCGATCATAGACTGTGTTTATAAAGATGGACGACATGACAGCTCCCCAAAAGTGAAGCCAAAATATCTGGATCGCCCCCTGGTGGCTGGCTGGTATAGGTCATAAAGCCTGACTCCTCCATATTAGTGGATAGGACATGGGCCATACTAAAAAGTCAAAGAACACGTCAAATACATTTTTCCCAAAGATGGTTTCTGTCATTTTAGGTAGTTCTTATCACGCTGATGTATGTGCAAGTGATACATTTGGTTTTAATTAGTTATTTCATTCTATAAAAACGGGGTGAAACGTCAGGATTGGCAGCTGTGAGACTCTCTCACTGACAAGCTGTGGCCTTGCTCGGCTCGCGATTGGTTCGGGCGGGTGACCTCTATACCGCGGCTCTATTGCCTGATCACTACTGCGCAGACTCTGGGATATTTTGGCTTCACTTCTGTACAGTGGGAGGACGTAAGGACGTGTCGTCCATCTTCATATACAGTCTATGATCTCGATAGGCAATGAATGATTTGATGCATCTAGACACACTTTTAAGCAGCGCATGGATTCATGTGATTGGATCTAGCCCTATTGCAATGCAATACAATGGTCCGACACTATAGTGCTGTAAGTGTAATTAATGATTATTTTCATATTACCATATCTATATTATCAATTAGTCTACCAAATACTTGATATTTTGGTCTGTAAAATGTCACAAAATAAAGACAAATTACCATCAGAGTAGTTCCCAGAGCCCAAAGTGACACCTTCAAACAGTCAGAACCACAGTGGTGGACCAACTGACATACTGACATTGCCTACCTACTGCTGCTAGCATTGCTGAAAAAAATACAATAAAATCTTGACTTCATACACCAGTTTTGCCACAGTCCTTCTTTCTCTGTGTTGTTACAACTTTTTATGCCTCAGGTGCCAAAGGCCTTCAGGTTCCTCCTTCAGCTGTGACGCCCCTCATCATTGAAATGAACTTTCTCCGCAACAACCACAGTGATATCATCAGAGCTAAATTGGAGGCCCAGGCAGAAATAGTGAGACAGCGCAGCAGCCATCAGCAACTAAAGCTGCAAATGAAGCAGACGATAACCCTCACTGACAGCTTTCAGAGACAGATTGAGACCCTGCATACAGAGAAGACAAAATTGCAGTCTAATAAAACTACCTTAGGTAAGACCGACTTCCAACCTGTTGTTGGTGGCAAACAGTCCAGTATCCTTACAACGGTCAAACCCTCTCCACCAAGGGAACACATGCTGTAAACCTGTACAATTTATGTATTTGGTATGTATCATGTTTTTAGAGAACATTAAAAAAACAGTCTATGACAAGAAATGTTTTTTTTTTCCAATCTACTGTTGCAACAGAGGAATCCTGTGACAGATGCCGACAAGGATGGCGTTTTCTTAACTCATCGTGCTACTATTTTTCTCTCTATGATGTGCCCGACTCCAAAAAGAACTGGCCGGATAGCAGAGCAAACTGTATTAGTCAAGGGGGCGACCTACTTGTGATCAGTAACTCGGAGGAGCAGGTGGGTTCCATCTCTGAAATAAATAAATAAATAGTTCTAGCTTCATGGGAATTGTAGGCCCTGTGTATTATTTTCTCAGCAAATACTAATTTAATTTGATGTCTCCTGGTTTTTCATAGCTCTGTCGGAAGAAAATGTTATGTTCAAGTCCACCCAATTGTTCAGCGTCTCAGTAAATGAGAAAAAAAGGTTTCAGGGCCTTTAAAGTCTATTTGATCATACAGTACATACAAACTTGAAATGTGCGATTTAAAGGGATTGTATGTAAGTTTTACGTGTATAAACGTTTTTTAATAATTTTTGTATTGCCAATATGTGAACAGGTTGTAACTAGGGCTGTCAAAGTTAACGCGATAATAACGTGTTAATGCAAATTTGTTTTATTGCCACTAATTTTTTTAATGCATTAACGCATCGATCTTTCGGAGGTTATAGCGGGCTCAATTTTAAAGCTAGAGTGAAGATACTGGTATCATGTGTAACTAGAAAACCTAATGAATTCATTAGTACCAATCATGTCATACTAGCTTGAAGTTAAGGAATGAGGTTAAATAACGCTCCGACAGGAAAAACTGTCACAGGCATTTTCAAAGAGGTGAAAATGGGTTCTATGGGTATCCACGAGTCTCCCCTTCACAGACATGCCCACTTTGTGATAATCACATGCAGTTTGGGGCAAGTCATAGTCAAGTCAGCATACTGACACACTGACAGCTGTTGTTGCCTGTTGGGCTGCAGTTTGCCATGTTATGATTTGAGCATATTTTTTATGCTAAATGCCGTACCTGTGAGGATTTGTCAATTTGTTTTGTTTTGGTAATTGATTTCCATTAATAAATATATATATACATTTGCATAAAGCAAGAATATCTGTTCACTGCCATGTTGATAAGAGTTTTAAATACTTGACAAATCTCCCTTTAAGGTACATTTTGAACAAATAAAAAATGTGTGATTAATTTGCGATTAATCGCGATCAGTCATGGATGATCATACGATTAATCGCGATTAAATATTTTATTCAATTGACAGCCCTAGTTGTACCCTAACCTAAAAAATGAGACCATCCACGACTTTCTGGGTCTCCTCTATCAGCCTGTAGACTAATAATGTGAAGAATGTGGGCTGTTTTTTCCAGGAAAATCCAAGGGATTTTCAGCTCCGCTACATGGCTAATAGTGTGCAACCATAGCTAACATTCGGTTAGGAATGGAGTCCGCTAACGCCAACAAACGAACAGCACCCAACACAACTCAGACTCCAACACAAACTCCACAGAAGCACAAAAAACAAAGTTATTTCTAGTGCAGACCGTCTTGCAAAACAGGAACGTGACCGACGTCGGGGGAAAACATAGTAGGAAATATACAGTGATTTTAGCTGGCTAATGTTGCTAACGTTAATCAACATGATGCATGTGAGTCACGTTAAGTCTTGTGTGTGTCGCTTCACTGTTTTGAACGATATTCACTTGCATCTACATAGTGCAAGCACAAGCGTGGGCATCAGGACACTGACTGTCATTGACATAACGGCCACAGGTGTCACTGTTAAAGGGACTGTTTGTAACTTTTTAAGTGTATAAATGTACCGGATCGGGATCCCATGCGCGCTGAACAAGCGATACTCGTTCATGTCTATTTAGAGCGAGCACAAGCGCGAGCCTGACGCTGACTTTTGTTGACTTAACGGCCACAGGTGTCGCTGTTAACAAACATTTCTGAAAGTTACAAATAGTCCCTTTAACAAGCAATTTCTGATTCTTCTCTTACATCTAGCCCCTTTAAGGTATCAACTCCTTTGTCTGCTTTCTTACAGCAACTCATGATTGACAACCTTCCAAGGCTGACATACAGTGCTGCATGGTTGCAGAAAGGATTCTGGATGGGCCTCACTGATGTAGTGACAGCAGGAACGTGGGTCTGGGTTAACAATGTGACTGAGGTGAAAACAGAGTAAGCATCTCGCAGACTGTTAACGCTTACTATTGATTTCTAGAGTTTTGTGACAAGATCATCATGACTAACAAATACAGTGGAACTTAATTTGATTTCTTCTAGGTACTGGGTAAATGGACAGCCTACCCATGGTGGACCTCAGAGTGGGAACTGTGCTGCTTTTAATCATCGCCATGTTAATACCATGGGGGCATGGTATAATGGAAACTGCCATGACCATCTATTATACTGGATATGTGAGATGAAGCCAAGCTAAACATTCAATCACTATAACTGGACAAATCATTTGTGTCTATATGAAAAATCTTTCAAATAAATAAACTGCAGCTTGATACAATAGCATCCATGTTTTATGTAATCATTTTACACTTCTTCAGACAGCTGTGTGCAGTTCTAGTATATACAGTATATACAGTCTTATTCCGTTAAGTTTTAGCAGAAAAAAAGCTATTCAAGGTGCAAAAATGCCCCAAATCTCTGCAACACTGTTCACTACACACATCTGCTACCATTTCATTAACTTGTTGATTCCATATTAATAACCATAACTTAATAACCAATCTAATTAAATACAATATGTTGTATATGGAAGAAAATGTAATGACTTTATGAAATCATACACCTAAATAATCTTATAAAACTTGAATGTCTGAATAAATTAGAAATCATTTTGTGATCACAACATGCTCTTTAAATTACCTTCACCCCCTGTAAATATTTAACAAATGAACTTGATTTTCTGTTTGTAATGTTACACACACCGCTACGCACAGGGCAAGGTCCTAACAAATAATCTTTCCTGCACAAACAGACCGCTCTCATCTTAACAGTCAAAATGGAGGACAGAGAAAATTCAGGTGGTACTTTTGATGGTTCATATAACAAATTGGAGGACTTCAGTGGAGATGAGGACACTCTCTACCCAAACCAAAGGAAGCAACAAGGTAATGAGGTGTGAATAACTTACTATGCACATCAACAATAATCTGTGATATCTATTCTTTGCTACAAGTACCGGATTCTAAAATAGTACCCTACTGGAAAGACATTACTGTGGTTATTTCTATGATATTTTAAACATGTATCCTTGTTTTGCTAAAATATCACTAACAGACATTGATTATCTTTAGAATATAGAATATACAGATACAGGGACAAATTAAAAGCGTCTCCTTTACCTTTGTCAACCGTCTGTATTATTATTTTGACAATATTGAATTGTTACTGTATTGTGACACAGTTAATGGCTCTGCTATTGACCCACCACTTCTCTGTGTAGTGTCCATGTCCATGGTGAGACCTGAATCCAGTTTGGACCATTACAAACTGCTCACAGTATGCCTGGCATTGCTCGCTGTCATTCTACTAATGGTTGATATTGGCCTGGGAGTCTATTGTAAGTCACTATTAACCCATCTCCTAGATGTACAATGTTATGAAAATACTGTGGTGTTCAGTTTTTAAAGGGACTGTTTGTAACTTCTTACACGTATAAATCACCCGGGTCGGTGTCCCATGCGCACTCGCATATGTGCGCTCGCGTGTGGCTACGCTGTTCAGACTCAGACTCCAACACAAACTACAGAGAAGCAACAAAACCGCAAAGTTATATCTAGTGAAGCCAGTCTTGCAAAAAAGTGTTGGGCGCGGTCGGAGGACGCAGGGGAGACCGTAGCTTTGGTCTCCAGGGCAGGAGTCTCTCCTCCTCTGCTCCTCTGCCTGCCTCCTTGCCTTCACTCACACAGCGCGCGTTCTCGCTATTTCGCTCCACCTCACGTGCATGCGCGCACACTTCACACTGCAGGAGAGTTAGCAGCTCTGAGAATATCTAGTGAATGTACAGTGGACGTTTGTGCAGAAATAACTGCTGCAGCTCCTCCGCACCAACAGAGGTTTTCCGTGTCTTGTGAAGTGATGGGGCTCCACAGCGAGACACGTTATCGTCTCCGACCGGGTGCCTGTGTCTCCCTCCCACCGCGGTCGGGAGGCTGAAGCAGGAAAAGCCAACACTAGAATCAGCAGTGATTCATGGAGAGACCTTCGTCTGGTCAGCTAACATTACTGCCAAGCAGCTGAAATATAGAGTGATATTGTGGTTTTAGCTGACGTGTGTCGCCTCACTGTTTTGAGCGATGCTTGTTCATGTCTATTTAGAGCGAGCACAAGCCCGACGCTGACTTTCGTTGACTAAACAGCCACAGGTGTCGCTGTTAACAAGCATTTCTGATTCTTACAAACAGTCCCTTTAATCTGTCGTTATGTGGTGACATCTCATTCACAATTCACAACAATAAAAATAATGATTTAGCCTTCGACTTCAATGTTGAAAGTAAAGTTAATTTAAAAAAGTTAGTGAAGTAAGAAAAGGGAAGTCAACTAAAGAGGTACAGCTATTGAAAGTATGACTGTTTCACTCACCTCTCACATCCGAGTGTTTTTCCAGCTGGCTGTTATCGGTGAAAAAGCTCTGATTAACCAACTGTTTGCTAGCTAGCTATCTGAGCTAACTGTCACCTGCCCAGCACTGAACAGCACAGACAGACGTTAGCACCTAGCTAGCTGGTGAACATAGTGGAGCATTTAGCAGCTAACGAGCTAGCTAGATATTTACCTCAGGAGTTGATTGAGACAAAAACAGAACTAAGTAAATATCTGCAACATTAATTAAAGGGACTGTTTGTAACTTTGTAAGCGTATAAATGTAGCGGGTCGGCACACATGCGCGCTCGCGTATGCCGGGAGCCTCGTCTCCTCTGCCTGCTCGCCTTCACTCAGACAGAGTGCGCGTTCTCGCGTACTCGCTCCACCTCTAGACGTGAACGCGCGCTAACTCCACACTGCAGAAGAGTCAGTTTAGCTCTGAGAATATCTAGTGAATGTACAGTGGACGTTTGTGCAGAAATAAATGCTGCAGCTCCTCCAGAGAGAAACGTTACCGTTACCGTCTCCCTCCTGCGCCCGCAGGGAGACACCGGGTGCCGGTGTCACGGTTCACGTTTCTCTCTGCGGAGGCTCGTCACTTCACAAGACACGGAAAACCTCTGTTGGTGCGCGCTGTGTCAGTGAATGCAAGCAGGCAGCGGAGGAGAGGATCCGGTTGCCGGTGTCTCCCTGCGGGCGCAGGAGGGTGAGGCAGGAACAGCCAACACTAGGATCAGATCTAAATCATGTTCATGGAGAGACCTTGGTCTGGTCAGCTAACATTACTGCCAAGCAGCTGAAATATAGAGTGATATTGTGGTTTTAGCTGACGTGTGTCGCCTCACTGTTTTGAGCAATGCTCGTTCAGGTCTATTTAGAGCGAGCAGGCGCGAGCCCGACGCTGACTTTCGTTGATTTCACGACCACAGGTGTCGCTGTTAAGAAGCAATTCTGAAAGTTACAAATAGTCCCTTTAATGGACACAAATACAACTCCAAATGAATGCTAATGTCGTCGTGGGTGCTAGCAACCGTTTTCTATCACAAGATAGCCACGCCCTAACACATACCTTGTTTTATCGTCTATTTTACTTAAGTGGATATTTTGCTGTATAGAGGAAGACTTGAAACTAGTTTACAGTGTTTACTGAGGTAATAAATGAAGTGGGAAGTAGGGTCATTTTCTCATAGACTTCTATACAATCAGACTTCTTTTTGCAACCAGAGGAGTCGCCCCCTGCTGGCTGTTAGAAAGAATGCAAGTTTAAAAGGCACTTCCGCATTCACTTTTCAGCACCACTACCAAAGACCGTAGCCTATATTGCCAAGAAGTGAACTGTTTGTTCCATTGTAACATCAGCACCCAGCAGCACAGCTCCGCTTCCGCCATTTTGGACTGAAAGCGACTACCGGACGCCAGTAAAACGTCCAACTAAAAAGTGCCGTACAAATGTAAAACAAGATTCTTTCTATTCTATTGTCATATTCTATCGAAATGGCCTGTGTTGAACAATAACATTTTGTAAATATAATAAGCGATTTCAGTCCAAAATGGCGGCAGCAGCTATTTTAAAAAAAAAACACCGGAGTTTTGGCTTTGTGCTTCTATACTCTTTTGCCACTACAGCTTGTTTCCGCTGCCCCCAAGTGATTAAAAAAAATCTGAAAATGCAGATTTATGTAAAGTTAAAATAATAGCAATAAAAGTAAGATCAATTCAATGTTTATTAAATTTGTTTTTAAAATCTATATTATATATGTTATATGTGTTGGTGGGGACACAGTGTGTAGTTTGCTGTCAGTACTCACTACTTAAATTAACAGGGTCTCCAGACATATCTCTTTGCAGCTAATTAAACTTTCTATAGCTGTACATGTAAAGTTAACCCTTGACCAACATCAAGACTGAGAGAGAAAAGATAAGAATGAAGTTAGAAACTGAGAGCTGTATTTATGAAAATGTTATAAATGCCCGTGCACCAATAATGGTAATATATAAATGTTTTTCATTGTCACCTATTAATTTATACTGCAAGTAATTGTAAATGTACTTAAAAAAATGTTGTGCTTTTAAAATACTTAAACTGAGATTACATTACTTGAGTAACAATATGTCTTGACCACTTGCAGATAGAAAAGTTACTGGTGTGCAGGATACAGTAACGGACATCGGCAGTGAGGTGGCCAAACTGCAGGCTACTTACAACGCTGCAATCCAAAGCAGGGATGAAGCCAAGAAACAGTTGGCAAGCGAGATCAGTGAGCAGAAACTGACCAAGTGGGAGCTTGAACACGAGAATAAAAAAAGCAAATCCTACGAAAAGCTGATTGACACAATTCAAATGGAAATTGCAGCGTTGAAATCCCACATGCCAATGATTAGTGAGAGCTTCTTTTTTTTTTTACTGATTGTTTGTGTTATTAAGCTATAAATACATAATCACTGTAACCCATCCAACAACACATCACGTTTCTATTTTCTTTGGCAACAGAGGAGGGCTGCAGACACTGTCTACCAGGATGGACTTTCACAAACTCATTGTGTTACTACTTCGCCTTCTCTGATACTATGAAACGCAGATCATGGCAGGAAGCCAGACAGTTCTGCAAAAAACAAGGAGGCGACTTGGCAGTGATAGACAGCAGAGAGAAACACGTAAGACTCAACATTTAGTGGACATTTCTGGACAAAATCTGCAATTTCATTTTTGTAATTCTCATTTATAATGCTTTACATTTTATTTCTGAGCAGTAAAAGAGGTTGTGATACATACAACCCAACAAGGCAAATTAATGTACTGTACATGTATGTGTTTGTGTGTGTACATTTCCGGTGTTGGCAGCTGTCAATAAGTGAGTTGATAAATAATTATCAAGACCCTACGAGACCCATAAACCTCAGTGGATTCTGGATCGGATTGAGTGATGCGCAGGAGGAAGGGACTTGGAAATGGCTGGATGGAACAAGACTGACTGAGGGGTAACACTTACATTCGTGTACATACTAAAAAACGCAACAGATTACTCACTGGAGTCAAATATTGTGATTGTAGGAGGGATAGCACAGTCACAGACGTACAGCTGTTGCCCATTTGTAATACCACTCTGCAAAATGAATAAGTAATTCATAATTTGTTTAAACATACAGTGACAGAGTAGTTATTATGGCTCAACAATTTGTTTCAGGTACTGGAATGATGGAGAGCCCAACAACCAGGGTAATGAGGACTGTGCAGCGGTATATCCCAGAGGCAACCCCTTTAAGGCCTGGAATGATGCTCCATGCAGTTATGAACTGAAATGGATTTGCCAAATGACACCAAGGTCTGCGAGTTAATGATGACATTCAAAAAAAAAAATCATCACATTCAATATATTGTTTGAATGAAGAATTAACTTTGTCTTAGAGACTTTTACACTTTATCTTCAGAATCTTTTTATTGTCATGTTAATAATTGTGGAGACAACAAAATGGAAAGGAAGGTCAAAATACGAAAAATACATCTGATTTACGAAATTAACTATAAAATGTAAGTTCACCTGTAATAAATACTTTTTTTTTTTACCTTTGCTATGTACATATGAATTACTATTATACAGATATGTACACTAGGTCACCAGTTTATCAGGAAAACACCCACCTTCACATAAATTGTACAATTCTACTAGTCATATGTTGAGTGACAAAACCGCATTTATATCATCAGTTAGCATTGAGTTGTTATGCTTGCAAATGTTGCAGACATTTATCATTACATAGACTATAAAATACAGTAGTGTTCACCTAACCACTGGAGCTAATTCCCAAAACAGCTGTCTTGTGGGCCTTTTCACACCCTGCTGTTGCAAGGGTTTATTAAGTATGATGTGAAAAGCAAACAACTACCAGACCATTATTCTGAAAACTGTAAAAACAGCTTATGGATCAGATGACTCAAAGGAGAATGGCCAGAAAATTGCAAATGAACAGACATGCCGTTACAAGGCCAGTCGCATCCAAATTCAACGCTGGTATGCAGAATATTACCTGAAAATGCACCACATACTGTGGGACTGTCTCTAATGGGTTACAACAACACACTCTGTTAAACAATTTTATAGGTGTACTAAATAGACTGGCAATTTATTGTATACATACCATTTGATAAATAAATACAAACCAAAACTATTGCCCATTTTTGAATTTCCATGTCTGGCTAACCTGCCAACCTCATCCGTGATAACTTTCTGTTCTGAAGACTCATGGCTACCACTGCAGACCAACATCTCTTATCTTTGACAACTACATTATTCAAACAGCACCTTGCTTTCTAAGCATGCTGGTCGGACGCTCACAGCACCGCAAAGTGCTGCCGAAGTTGCTTTAGAAGCTGCTGAGTGTCGACATGTTCAGGAAAGGAGTCCTCAGACTTTTGGGCGGCAGTGTAGCTGCTTTGAAGGTCTCCAATCTGGAAACAGACAAAAAACATCACTTTGGCAGACTGTATCGTGGAGATTATACTTTTGTCTCTTTAACTACTGCCCTGTTTAGATGTCCAGATGAATTAAATAGTGATAAATTACCTTTTCAGAGAGAATGGAGAGATTGAAGTGTGGCTCATACATGTGAGTGGCCAGTGATGCAGCCGTCTGCAGGAAGGCTTTAGACTGGATCAAAAATAAAACAATCATTAGTATTGTCAACGTTATAATATTTTATAAATATTTATATTAAAAGAACTCTTGATTTCCAACCTCATAATCAACATGAAAATCTGACAAATATTCTCACTGCCAGTGATACGCCTCCACTTATGCCAGATGACACGTTTTATATCATTCGACAGACAGCAGAAATCTGTCTTGAATTACAGCCTGCAATCTCTCATTTATAGTAAGGTTGCATCTGAGGGATGGGTGGGGGCATCTTCAAAATCACACAGCTAAGACATCATTCTGCACACTTATTAGCTCAGTGGCAGTTTAAACTCGAAGGCTATCTCTGTTAGTGATTTATTGGAGAATGTACAGTATATCAACAAGCCTTCATGGTATAAAGCAGTGTCTCGATCACATTTTTAAAGCAACAAAAAAACGAAACAATAGCTACTGCATGTGTGGTTTGACATCCAAACATCCCTACACAACATTATTTGTGCTCATAGCCTCCCATTCTAACTATCCTTATCCAAAAACACACCTGTTTTCTTATCCCTGCACTTTTTTCAGCTTGTGCATAACTTGTGTTAGCACTGACTTTTCAGATGATGGCTGGCACCTAGCTGCATGTGAGGGCAGAAGACAGTCTGTGCTGCTGTGGGATAACCACAGTCTCCGACAATATATCTCTATAATATCATATCATAATATTAATGCTAAAATGATTCATCGCCCAACCTTGGATGGTCTAATTGGTGGCTTATAGCTTGTTGGATTTATATTATACTGTATTGTAGGGACATTTTCAAACAATCTATACTGTACTGGGTGTATTTGAGAAATATTCTTAATACAGGCTACATTTAAGTTTAACAACAATAATGACTTGAGTTTAATGGTTCTTAAATAATGGACTGTGTTACATCATATTAAAAGGGTCTAGAAGGACACCAATAGGATTTCATACCTCATATTTTAACCAGGAATAAACCAATACCGATATTGGATATCGGGCTGATACTGACTCAAATAGCTGGATTGGATATTGGTGACAATGGGGCTAATCTATTCGATTCTTCTCTATGTTTATATACTACATACATTATATACTGGATTTTTAATTCCTGTTTAAGTTTTGACCATTTTTTTCGGCATTAAAAAAAACACTTTAATTGTTAATTTTGATTTTTTACCAAGTTGCTGGTGCACAATTTATTATTTTAATAATAAATAAAATGTCAATAAATGTATATCTATTTATCTGTTCATTACATTTTGATTTACAAAGTTAGTAAAGCAATGTTTAAGTCAAGCCTGATGTTGCCTTACTCATTGAAAAATGACCCAAGTCACTTCCACACAGTGAAGCATACAGCTTATTAATAAACACTGGTATTAGGGCTGCACAATTAATCCAAATTTTATTGCAATCGCAATATGGCCTATTGCAATTTTCAAATCGCAGGGGGTAAAATATTTGTTAAAGGTTAAATGTGTGTCAAAATATAATTTTAAATTAAACATTGTTATGCTGCAGAGATGTCCTGACCTACATATCATATTCTAGTAGACTTATGAAAACATCTTTGTTTGGTATAGACACACCATAATCATTTTAATATGTTTTTCAGTGAAAATGAGAATAATGATGTAAAAATGATAATTTCCTCTAATATCATAAATCATATTGCAATTGCAGTATCAGTCAAAATAATCGCAAATAGATATTTTTTCACAATCGTTCAGCCCTAACTGGTATTGGATCGATACTTGGTATCAGCCAATACCCAAAGCCCAGGTATCAGTATCGGGACATCCCTAATTCTAACAGTGGATAAAAAGCTACATGACTCAAAAATGTCTTCACCTGTTCGATACGACCTTTGCGCAGCTCCAGCACAGCCAGGTTGTTGTAGGCCTCAGCGTGGTCATTATTAAAAGCCAGAGCCAGTTTAAAACACTGGTATGCCAGCGTCAAGTCCCCTATGCCCTGTAAACACAGAACACATGCTCTTTGTACCAACTTATGTATCTGATATCAGCTCTATTTTCTAACAGTCAATATTTAATTTATTTTAACTATAAGCCATATAAAGAGGGGGTACATGCTATTAAATAATCCTACATTCTGGGATGTTTTCAGGGATTGTGAACTCACCACAGCTACGTGTCCTATGTTGTACCACACATCAGCCTGCTCCTCATCATTGGCCACAAGGGCCAGAGCCCTCTCAAACGAGGACAGAGTCATGTCGTACTGCTGGGCGTAGAAGCAGCACAAGCCCAGGTTGTTGTACAGCTGGCAGTTATACACCCCCATCTGGAGTAGCCGTCTAGCAATGGGACAAACTTATTGAATCACAGATATAATTTCTCATTACATATACTGCAACAATACATTACATAAATCAAGCATAAATCTGACCTGTAGAAGCGTAGGGCAATCTCAGGCTGATCAGTGTAGAAGTGATTGCTGCCTATACAGGCTATAGCCTCCACGTGAGTGTTGTCCTGCTTCAGGACGTCTTTGTAATACTCTGTTGCTGATGAGATGTTGTTCATCTCCTGTGACAATATAACAGTATAAACAGTACATATGGTTTCCTATTTCATTTTGGCAGTTGTATCTGCAGAGAGAACTCTATAGTGCGGATCATGGTGACATACTGTACCTCATGTATGCGAGCAATTCCTGTTAGAAGAGTAACCTCACCGGGAAAGTGGTCCAGACCTTGCTTGAAAAGGTTGAGTGCTGTTATTGGTTGATCCAGGCGCTGATACACCTAAGGGAAAACACACGCAAGGTTTTTCATAGCTAATATTTGGCTTAAAGAAAGAGAATTTTCCATTGTGCGACAAGTTGTTATAATGTGTTATTACCTTCGCAAGGTAGAGATATGTATCCACCACCTCTTTATGGTTGAGAGCTGATCTGAACTGTTTTTCTGCTTCTCGATACAAACCAAGCCTGCAAGGGTGAGAGCCATAAATCATTACACAGATTCTAAAAATGCAACTTAAATGTCAGAAATGTTGAGCTCCAATATTGTGGATGTAGATGAGGTACCTGTAGTAGCATTTCCCCAGCTGAACTTTCCACCACCAGTCTTTGAACTGAGCATGTTCTGTAGCTTGAGCAGCCAAATCTAAAGCCTGGATAAGAAATAGAAAGTTTGTGTTGCATGAATAATAGCCAACAATCTTATAATGTAATACGCATTTTCTTTATAACAAAGATTTATTGAACACTTACATTTTTTACATCATTTTCATGATGGAAGATGTACTCAAACAATGTCTGAGAGGGGAAAGTATGGTTAATTGACATGTGAGGAAAAAAAAATGATCTTGATTAAATTTTGCAAGTCACAGCTTCAATCTTACCCTGGATAAATTAGGCTTTTGGGAATACTTGGCCAGATTTAGTCTCGACAAGTTTATAAATGGTCCTTCTGGATTGGTTAACATTGAAGCCTGGAGAAACAGTGAAAGAAAATGTCATAAATGTTTCAGGCTTTCTTCACAAAATAAAACACCATTGAAAATAAAAGAGGTTCACTAAAAGATATTGGTCTTACGGTGTAAATATAAAATATTGTATCATAAAATACTATAAATAATGATCAATTTAACACAGATATCACATTGGAAATATTTTTTAAGTGAGAGATAATATTGATCATGTTAGCCCAAATTCACTGGACAAATTCTGTTTTTCACATATAAGAGCTGTGGTGGGGAAAGTATATTTGTGTTTCACATGGAACCTCTCAGTTGCTGCAGACTGTCACAATATTAGGCGTATTTACTCACTGTTCCCAGACGGATGAATCTGCCTGAAGCGCTGGTGACGGGACGAGCAGTACTTGCAGTGCGTGGGGTCTTGATGGCCTGCTCCATTGTACCAGGACGCCCTGACTGTGTGCTGGGTCTCACAAATCCTGTGATAGGACGCCCTGATTGTGTCATGGGCCTTGAATTCAAAAAGGAAAATTGAGATCAGGCATCTCATACTTTGTTGAAAAGTTGTCAATGGTAAAATTTCAAGGCATTATACAATCATTGTCTGGAAGACAGTACCTGACAGCCGGTGTGGGACCTCCACCCTGGCTTGTTCCAGGGAGCCTCAGTGATGTTCCGGGTCCTGGAAGAAAGTCAAGTTTTATTAATCCGGCAAATTTAAGCACTTTAAGGCACTGAGAAAAGTTTAAACTTACGTGCAACTTGAGCAATAGAGCTCTCATCCAGCATCATCTCAGCAATCCCCTCCTGGTCCACCTCAATCTCATCTATGTATACCATCTCTGTAAGAGCACGGGTTTTCAAGCTCCACGCAGCCTATGAAACACACAATGTTTCAGTCATATGGATAGCGGATTGGATGTAAAGGTGAACATGTTACAGTAACAGGTTCTAGGTTGAACTACTATCCAGAAGATGAAAAAAGGAAGGCAGAGAGTAACAAGGTTACCTCTGAGATAAGTAAGGAGGAGTCCTTGAGACAGCATGCGATGAGTTAGTGAGAGAAGAAGGAAGTTGAGGACAGATGTGAATAAATGGAGAAAATGAATGGAAAACTTGCAGAGAGAAACACAAATTAAATGTGAAAAAGACATGTAGTGCAGTGAGCAGGAATATGTTCCAGCAACAACTGAGGCAAATGTTGATTCAAAGCCGTGCAGTAAATACAACGTTATACATATCAAATAAATAATGACCAACATTTCAATGAAAAAAATAAGAAAATATGCAAAAAGTAAGATATATAAAAGGTGATAAATGAAAAGTATGTAATCAAAGTGTAAAAGACAGTTATCTTACTCAAATGTCTTTAAATAATGAATAGCCTACTACATATGCCTAATCATATTAGACTCAATGTAATGTCCATATTCAATAATGATTAATTCAAAATGGAGAGATTTAGAAAACTTGGACTTGGATAGATATGAAATTTATCATTAAAACTAGTAAGTTAGTTAACAGTTAGTTGTATTTTCTGGTGCTTAATATATCCTAAACATCATAGTATAAAATACAATTCTTAGCTTCTATCTTACTCCTCCAGAGTGCTGTTGTATATAAACAGTCAATGTTTTGTGTCTTCTTCATCTTTAAAACCTCACAGTCTTATGTAGAATTTAAATTATTTATTTTAGGAGAATATTTTGGTGTATGCGTGTAAAATACACAGAGTATGATATTTTCAGTAAGTTAATGTTAAATTTGAATTGTGTTATCCAGTGTGAAATATTATTATCATTATTATTGTTATTATTATTATTATTATTTTATGCTTTCTTTATTGAACTCATACTCATTAACAAAGGTACAGACACATAGACAAAAAATAATAATTACATATACATTTAATAATGTCAGGGTTTGTGTTTATGTTATATACATCATATTATAATCATTTAATAATTTATAAGTCTTAATGGCTTTTTAGTTTTTAATATAGGGTATGATGGTGCTATACTGTTTAAATTCATTAATAAAATGCAGGACAATTGGCTTGGTTCCCGACTATTTTGTCATATGGATATGAAATTTTCAAAAAAATAATAAATAATTGTATTATATACAGCATGCTATTTCCAAACTTATCTTGACTGAAATATATCAGTACATCAAAACATATTTATTTCAACATTCATCTTAAGTGTATATATATATATATATATATACATACACAAATAAAGAATATTCTCTTTCAAGTGAAAAAAGTGTGAAATATTAACCTAGCATAACTTTTCTAGCCATGACGGAGTTGTGATTATAATCATTTAATAATTTATAAGTGTTAATGGTTTTTTTTACATACACAGAGTATGATATTTCCAGTGAAAAATACATGTAGTGTAGTGACCAGGAATATGTTCCAGCAAACAACTGAGGCAAATGTTGATTCAAAGACGTGCAGTAAATATCATTTAAAATGTATAAGTCTTAATGGCTTTTTTTGTTTTTAATATAGGGTATGATGGTGCTATACTGTTTAAATTCATTAATAAAATGCAGGAACATTGGCTTGGTTCCTGACTATTTTGTCTTGTGGATATGAAATTTTCCAAAAAAGAATAAATAATTGTATTATGTACAGTTATTATTACATTATACATATATATACACATACATTATATACAGAGTATGATATTTCCAGTGAAAAAGACATGTAGTGTAGTGAGCAGGAATATGTTCCAGCAAACAACTGAGGCAAATGTTGATTCAAAGACGTGCAGTAAATACAACATTACCTAACTAGCTAAATGAAATGATAATAAACTACAAGGACTCGACTAATAGGGATTACACACCAGGTTGTACCGCTTTAGTGCGTTAGCAAACAAGCAGGCTTTCCTCAATGGATAATCGCTAGCATGCTAGGCTAGCTCTCGGCTAATTTACACCACAGTACCTGGTCGTACGGGTTGTCTTGTAATATCTTAGTGCAGATATCTGAACATTGTTGGAGCCTTCGCCTCCTGAAATAGCTCAACGCCAGAAACAAAGGGTCCATCGACACCTCCATTGCTTTGGTTGGGGGGAAATAGGAGTAAAAGTCGACTAGCAAGCTGGTTAGTAAAGCTGGGATGATGATGGCGAGATCCAAGCTTCCTCTGTCGCTCAGCAACGGAGGAGGAGGAGGAGGGACTTCAGCATCTTCTTCTTCTTCTTCGCTTTTATAGCGGGTAGCGACCAGCGTTGAAGTGCAACACCGCCACCCATTATATTGGAGTGTGAACCAAGTTAACTACATAATAATAATAATAATAATAATAATAATAATAATTGTAATCATAATTGTAATCATAATCATAATAATACATATAATAATAATTATCTTTATTTGTATAGCACCTTTCTAAACATAATTTCAAAGTGCTTGCACAGATACAATGAAATTCAGACGAAATAAAACAATAAAAGAACAAAACATAAAGATCAAATAATGAGAAAACTAAAACTCGTAACCAGTGGTACCAAAACAATAAGTTACTACACATAAGCCAAAAGAGGACAATATAAGGTGTGGGAAAAGGTGCACCAAGCTTTTGCCTTGCGGAGTTAAAACAAGCCTTTTTATAAAAAAATGTTTTTTTAAACGAGATTTAAAATTGGTAGTAGAGCTAACTAATACATATACTTCATTGAACAATAAATTCTTTTGATCAGTCCAGTTTCTTTCAAATAAAGGAATAGACTCCCAAATCCAATGTCAAATACAACGGTTTTCTCTAATAAAATAAAACTGAATAAAATGTACGATATTTCTT
>CAKAOH010041108.1:0-32941 GCA_916701665.1 Sebastiscus tertius | reverse complement strand
ATATATATATATATATATATATATACATACATACATACATACACACACACACACACACACACATATATATAAAACTAGAAAAGAAAAAAATATATAATATTAATGATAATAATGAATAAATAACTAAAATTTAAAAAAAAAAAGAAGGAAAAACTTTTCTCAAAAAATGACAAGGGCCCCATACTTTGTACTAGACATGTTGTTTCTTGCCTTGTTATTGTTACAGTGATGGTAAATGTACACTTTAAACAACACAGTTTTACTGGAGGGAAGTGATTGTTGCATGGAATAATGTGTCTTTTAAACACAGACAACAGTGCTGGGACATGAATCCAACCTACCTCTGTTCTCCTGTACAGAGTCGCTTCACCAAACGCCCCCCTCCCGAGGATCCGGATCGGAATGTAGTGCAGCTTCTCCTCTTCGCCATTAAACGTGCTCGACGCGGATCTCTCACTGACCACAGACCCGCCGCCCAGATCTGAGTTTAACGAGTCGAAATGTCTCTCATAGTCTCCCAGGGACATGTTTCTGTTTAGAGACTTTGTTAGCCAGTGATGTAAATAACCCGAACAGGCCTATAACGACAACTCTTCCCCTGTAGACTCCTACTACTACTACTAAACTGTAAACAACATGTTAAACACGTGTCTGCTACAACAAACAGGCCTGTCAACGTATCACGTGTTAAGTTAACATTAAAGCTACTCAATAATACACACAATGTAAGAAAAATACAACGCAGCAAAATACGTGCAAATAGTTGCACAAGCGTCAAGCATGACACAACTAAAAATGAGGACGTATGGGTCAACTTTTTTTGAAAAATTTCAAAATAAAATGTATTTCACCCGAGCGTGTTGTCTTGTATTTTACGCTGAAAGTCAATATTTCCGGTAATGTTAGTCTGCGTAGCTTGATTTTTGGCTTACGTTCAAACTAGCGAGAAGAAAGTACAGCACCGAAGTAAAATCCAACTGTTGATGTGAATGTTATCACATTAAAAAGGTCCCGTAAGTCTGCAATAACAAACAAACAAGTTATTAATGTTTAAAACTCGATTGGTCTTGTCTGACCCTCGACTAGAGAAGCAACAGCACACCGAAAACTCGTCAAGGAGGCTGGGTCACGCGTCATCAACGCGTCGTATCTCAGGGGTATGACACATGCGCAGTAAGATCTGGCCTGCATACAACCACATCATCCTTTTTTATCCATCATTCTCTTGCAAAGCATCATCTTTTTATCCATCACCCTATTAAACATAATCTTTTTATCCATCATTATTTTACTTATATCACATGATATTGATCTTGCCCAATTATGTTGGCTTTTTTAAAGATTTTTTTATTTTTTATTGGGTTTTTTTATTTATTTATTTATTTTCTTTCTTTAATTTATTTTTCTCTCCATTTTGTTTTATCCATATTTAATTTTATTCTATTTTATTTTGTTATGAGGAAAAGGAAGAAAAAGGAAAAAAAGAAAAAAGAAGGAAACATATATATAAAAATAAATATATAAAAAAAACTCCTCAACTGGGCAGGCATGGGCCATGCTGCCTCAACACCAACTGGGCTCCTCCTCCATCTCCTCTCTCCTCCCTCCAATGATTCCATATGGATAGAAAAGGGCATAAGCCCTGAGCTATCAAACCAGGCTCACGAATTTACCATAAGATGGCATGCACTCGCTGAAATTGAGCCAATGTGTTATACCCCATGCCCCAAGACCCATGTCCTAGCCTCCTTCTATAGGCCTTGGCTCAAACCTGGAAACTATCAAATTAAACTCTATCTTTGGAGTTTTCAAAAAATATCTACATACTTGTTTTTTCACCCTCATTGCTCTACTCCAGCGACTATAAATTAAAATAAATGATGTTACACGAGTAGCAGATGGAATTTAAGTGTCATATACACAGAGCTGTTCACATTATAAAGTTTCAGTACACAATTTTAATTTGATACCAAATTATCAAGACTAATGTGGTGCAGTGTGACACTAATATTTACAGATCTTATGACACTTACCATAGGGGTGAGTAAAAAAAATCCTGTCACTTTATGAATAATTTTACTGTTATAATGAAGGAGTTTAAATGTCAAGTCCCGGCTAAATGCATACAATCATGGGCAGAGGAAATCTGGCAAAAGCCAAAATTGAGAACTTACTGTTTATTTCAGAAAGATTACAAATGTGAAAAAAATATGTTAAAAATAATTTGCCTTAAAGTCAGAGGTCACTTTGTGCACAGTGTTATATTACCACTACATACATATCGAAACAGAAAGATACAGAGGTAATTGAAGAACGACTGTGTTCATATTGTGAACTAAAGGAGGTTGAGAATGAAATTAATTTCATTTTATTTTGTCCTTTATATCATGATTTACAACAAATATTATTTTAAAAAGTTCATGTTCCTGGTTTGGATGTGATAGGTATGGAGACTGGAGCCTTGATTGAATATCTGTTTGATAATGTTTTTCTATTTTCTGAATATCTCTCTAAAGCATATGGGATAGGAGGAGAAGAGTAACATACGATAGATTAATTCCTCAGACTCTTATGCCTTTTTTGTCATGTATGTGTCTTGTGCTTAGGGGGCTGTGATTGTATATCTGTGACTGTTTATTTGTCGCGTCTTCACTTTGTGGGATATATCCTGGAGCATTATTTGTGAGAGCTTCATGTTCATGATTATGTCTGGATGATGTTTATGTTTAGATGATGCTGGTGTATTGTGCTGTTGGATGATGGTGGGTGAATATGCCGCAGGGTTCGATTTGTTGTTAGTTAATGCGTCTGAATAATCCCATGAGGGATGGGTTATGTAAATGACGAGGCATGAAAATGATTCATTCATTCATCCATTCATTCGTTAAAAACTGTTAATGGATAATATAGCCAGACAGGAATGTCTGTTTTTGGCTGATCCACCAAATTAACAACCTGTCAAATCAGAGTAGAAAGGTCTCACATTGATACAAAAATCATATCAAAATCCAACATTGTCATAAAGCTGTCCTACTCATGGATTACAAAAAACCCTGCAATAGTCTTGCAATCTATCAGATATATTTGAGGGATGGTTACTGTGATATAAAGGGGAAACTGTCATTTAATTTCAAAGCAACACATAGTGCATATATGTGTGCAACAGGAGGGGTTACGAATAAGCATTTTGACAGTCACCCACAACCCACTGGTAGGTCACAACCCAGACTACTAGACGTAGAGTGCATCACATCACCGCAGACCACCCATCTGGTTAGATCTTTGCCCCATGTGGGCGGCATATTAGAGGTCACCAGCACACCGTGGATCAGTATCAGTGTGTCACATGAAAGGTACATTAAATGAACTTCTCATTATTTGCATCAATGGGCCTTTTTTGTAATAATCTGAGAGGCAAAAAGAAAAGGCTTTCAGGAGACATTTTCACATAAGAGAGAGAGAGAGAGAGAGAGAGAGAATGGGTGAAGGGGAATCAACTACAGACAAACACACACACAGTTTTGTAATATTGACAGAGCAGCCACCTCACACAGATAAAAGTGACACGCAGGGGGGATTTCTGAGTAAAAACCCGAAGACCAGACGGATATCCAGACATGATTTCAAATGATGACTGCAGCACAGATACACTACACCATAACAAGAGAAATAATGGTAAGCTTGCATTATGTAAACTGTCCTCGTAATGATTTTTAGAAAACACATTTGCGTTATCTGTTGTTTACTTTGAGCTCACATCAAAGTGTCTTGTTTGTTCAGGATCCACGTACACGGTCAGAGTTGGGTCCAGAAGTCTTCCACTGTATCCATGTGTTATCGTGTGTTTAGGACTGCTAAACACTATTCTGATGTTAACTGCTGTTGTTATTGGGATTTACTGTGAGTACAACTGATCCAAGGAAGGTGTTGTGTCTCTATACTTCACTTGTTTAGAGTCAGTTTGGAGTACACTGTACTTAAAAATTCATTATCTAAGCTATGGACATATTTACCAAGCTTAGACGATCAAGTATATTTACCCTTTCAATACCCAATGTTATGATTTCACCTATAAGATGAATAAAGTGGCCCTCTTCTCATCACAGGTGGCAAAGGTAGTGAGGAATCCGCTCCACACCAAATAACAGCACAAGCGCTCATCATAGAGGTGAGGCAACTTCAGATAATGCAAACTGAAGCGATTAAAGCTCAAGAAGAGGCCCAACAAGCATTAGAGGTAGAGCTCAGGCGCCATCAGCAACTAAAACTGCAGTTAGAGCGGAACAAGACCCTCAGCGACAGCGTTCAGGGGCAGCTTGAGACACTAGATGTGGAGAGAGCAAGACTGCGGTCCGATTCATCTGATATACGTGAGAGGCTATTGCATTATTTTTTAGCTTTTTGGAATCAAACATTTTCTATTTGTTGTGACTTTAACTCATTTTCTTCTTTTAACAGGGGATAGTTGTGGACGGTGCCAGTCAGGATGGCTTTTATTCAACACATCGTGCTACTTCCATGCTACATCAGCATCCGGTCCCTTAAAGAACTGGGCAGACAGCAAGGCGGACTGTGTCAGGCGTGGAGGCAATCTGGCTGTGATTGATAACTTGGAGGAGCAGGTGAGTCCAGTATCATGTGGTTGAAAACAAGAGACCAAAGAGTGGTGGAGTTATTCTTGATGTTTTAATGTGCACCAGTTGGCCTATTATACAGTATATACTGTAGTGCAGAGGTTTTCAAACTGTGAGACACGCCTCATGGCAGTGTTTAGATAGGTTATTAATAGGTTATTGTAGTTTGGCCTACTAAGTTGGCCTGCTTTCCCACACAGTCACGTTGCAGTGGAAACAAAGGTAAATTAAGGAAATTAAGGTAATTGAATTAGTATAAAGAGGTGATTTCTGAAACTAAGAGCATCGCAGGTTAAAGATGTAGTAAAGATGGCAACAGTAGTGTCATTGGGAGGGGACGGGGGTTAAGGCCCACCGTGTTAAACCAGTGGGCTACCTCCGGGTCTGAGAAGTGAAGCCAATGCGGAAGTGCCTTAAACCTGCATTCTTTCTAATGGCCAGCAGGGGGCGACTCCTCTGGTTGCAGCCATAACATCAAAGCTTTTCCTGACATGTGAAATGATCTGCTATGAAAAGACCTGAGCTGTAGAAAATGTTAGTTTGGTATGTGAAAGCAATTTTTTTTTTTTTTGAGGCATGCTCACCTCAGCATCTTATCAGTTGCTAGCTAGACCTGCACTGCTAATAAATATGGTAAAGGTATAAGTAACAAACTGTGATGCTGTTTATACTCTGTTTATCTAGATAAACCTTTTTGAGTACCTACCTAAACAGGAGCCAAGCATTCGACCTTGGTGGGGCAAGTCAGGGGGCATTTGGATTGGCCTTTCAGATATTCACACAGAGCGCAATTGGGTGTGGGTAAATAATGTGACTCTGCAAGATGGAGGGTAAGAGCTTTAAGACTTACTATGCAGCGTTGCTGTGTTAAAAGAATAATTTGACATTTTGGAATACGCTTATGTGCTTTCTGATTATTATTAAGCAGAACTTGGGTCTTGCTTTAGGTACTGGATACAAGGGGAGCCCAACGACTACGGAGAAGTGGGTGAGGACTGTGCAGCTCTCCTGAACATTATCAACCCTAGGGCAACGTGGTTTGATGCAAACTGCCAAGAAAACAAGGAATGGTTATGTGAAAGGAACCCCAACTAGCTGTGGAGAGCCATATCCAGGCTGAGTCTCCCCAAAGAAGTTGCCTCCGTAATGTCAAACAAGCCTGGAACCACCATATGAGAAGAGAAGGTTATTTTCCATATCAGCATTGATTGCATGCAAGTTTCTCTGGTCTTAAATAAATACATAGAATATATTAACAGTGGTTCTTCAATGCAGTTGTGCTTCAGTTACTAACCGTCTCCTGGTTGTAGCTTCATACTTAAACAGATATGAGAGTGGTATCAATCAGTTTTAGAAACCTCATTAACGGCATTATTAATCTTACAGTTGTGCATATATTAGAGGCAATGCTCTTGACTAACACATTGATGCTTTTGATTAATACAACAGATGCTTTTATTCGTATTAAAAGGGACTATTTGTAACATTCAGAAATGCTTGTTAACAGCGACACCTGTGGCCGTTAAGCCAACGAAAGTCAGCGTCGGGCTCGCGCTTGCTCGTTCTACATAGACATGAACGAGCATCGCTCAAAACAGTGAGGCAACACACGTCAGCTAAAACACAATATCACTCTATATTTCACCTGCTTGGCAGTAATGTTAGCTGACCAGACGAAGGTCTCTCCATGAATCACTGCTGATCCTAGTGTTGGCTTTTCCTGCTTCAGCCCCGCTGCTTCAGCCTCCGGGGCTGAAGCAGGAAAAGAAACGTTATCGCCTCCCAACTGCACCTGCAGGAAGACAGGTGATGCAAAAAGATGTAAAAAGTTACAAACAGTCCCTTTAATGATTATTTTCTGTCATATCTTCCAGTTGTTTAGCCATGCTAGATTAAGAATCTTTCTTTCAAAGCAACACTTAAATGTGTGGGCAGCAGGGGGTGCAAATAAGTTATTTATGCCATCTATACTTGATCATCTATAGGCTGCTTCCCACAACTCAGACTTTCAGATGTACAGAACATCTGAGAGGATATCCGGACTTGCTTTCAAATGATGACTACAGCACAGATGGAAAATTATTACACCATAACACGGGTTGTGTGGTCAGAGCCAGCAGCAGGTGAACAAGAGGGGACGGAGTGAGTAGATAGGCGGTGATATTTTTCATGTTTTAATTTACACCGGTGCCTTTTAAAAAGGTCTATCATTAGCATGGCACAGGCCGATAAAAGTAACAGGGACCCTGAAATGAAAGCTTGATTGGAAAATATTTTTCCAAAACAGTGAAAACAAAACAAGCCCACCAAAACCAACCTGGAGATACACCACCACCGCCACCACCACCCACACAGCCAATGTAACACTTTACTTCAAGAATTATGGAGAAAAAAATGTATTTGATCACTGCGAATTAGCTATCATAATTTGTGTAAATTTATTAATTATATTTAAAAGAAACCTCTTGTACAATAGTTTATGATGAAAGACTGTGTGTGTCCAAACAAATCTGCTAAAAAGGTTGCTGAAAGTGCTGATTAGTACCAAGTAAGAATATAAGAGTGTCCTAAAGGGATATACCTCAGGGTACAGTTAGTCAATTTAAAAAAAAAAAAAAAAAAAAAAAAAAGGCTGTCCTTTTAAAAGGTGTGTGAAAGAGAGGCCACCAAGAGGCCCCTGAGGAAGCTACAGGGTTGGCTGGAGCAGAAGCAGAAACACACCTTCCTCAAAATGAGGCCCTGCAGTGCCAGCATCAAGATGCTTACTTGCAGGATACCCAGGAAGATTTGCGTAACAGGAATTTATAACAATATCCTAATCCGTTATTAGGGTGCGGTTATGAGAAGTTGACAGAAAGTACTTCAACTTCTCTCTTCTGTGACCTTCCTCTTTCATCAGATAGCTGAATAGACACTTTCTCACAGAAAAAAGTCTGCAAGGTCTTGTGCAAAATTTACAAATATTTAAGAAAATATTTTAAGGTACATTCAATGTAGAACAAGATTATTACAGATATGGAAATATTTGTTTAAAATAATTTCATATTTATGTACATATTTAGTATTATTTTTTATGGTTTAAATGATTTAAAAATGATTTGCCTTTTTTAGCTTGTAATTCACATTTTCAATAGAAATCCATATGTTACGTATTTCTCATAATGGAAAGATTTATGTTCGCATAACAAAAGAGTACATAAATACACTACACATTTTACTTCTATTTTGTAAAAAGTTGTGCATTACAATACAACTTCATTGTCCGCTTTAGTACAAATATGTCTTGCAAATTGAGCAGCAGAAGACCATCAATGACAATTATCAGAGACAGATTGAGGCACTGCAAACAATTTTTTAAGAAGAATAAAACACCTTTGAGATTGATCTCATGCTTCTGGGCATTTTTCACCTACAGCTATTATAACTGTATTCCAACAGTCAGCACCACAGTGCAGCTCAATACGATATTATTATGTTCACCCTTTACGTGTGATATAGCAACACACGGTCGGTCCACCACTTTGGTCCAGACTGAAATATCTCAACAACTATTGCATGGATGCCACGACGTTTTGTCACATTTTGTAACATTTTCGACAGTCATCATGTTTACCTCAGGGGTAATAACTTTCATGATCCTCGTAAATTTCATCTAGCGCCACCATCAGGTCAATTTTTTCAAATGCAAATGTTGCAAATGTTAGCATACTAACACATTAAACTAAGATGATGACCATAATAAAGATTATCTGACAAACATCAGAATGTGGTCATTGTGAGCGCTGGGCATGTCGGCATGCTGATGTCTGAATGAGTACTGCAGTCTGACTTCTGGAGGCGCTGCTCTGCTGCTGACCCCGTGCTCACCACTGTTTGTTTGTTTTAGATTTCTCTGTTTCTGTTCTGTGTGAGTTGTTGAGCCGAAGACAAATTTCAACCCTGGTGTACAATAAAGTTTTATTGTATTGTATTGTATTGTATGTTAAACTACAGCTCAACGCACTGTGCCTTAGTAAAACCCCACATAGCTGCTACACAAAACAGCTTTGTGAGAATGGAAAAGACCGTATGCTGAGCTACTACTGCACCACATCAGTGCAACACCCTTACAGTAGGATACATGCACACACATACAAAACCTTCCATTAATGCAACCCTTCCTGTGTTTTCCATGCAACACCTAATTCTCATCTGCAACGCGCCAACAGGTGGATTCACATTCAGACACACTCCTCCTCTTCACAGATATAAACGCAGGGGAAAAACAGATCAGTAAGAAGAAAAATCCACAAAGAAGCACAGATGATGGGCAGTAAATATAATTTATACCAATGTCTTAACTTTTCTTCAATACTGAAGGAAATTTTCACTCCTGCTGTGAAATGTTTGGACAAAGTATGATTTTGACAGTGTCTGGCATGTTTCTTACTTGGCATCAGGACATCAAATTTGCACCAAAAATCAGATCAAATTATACATGATCAAAAAGAAAACTACCTGACCTATTGGAATAAAATTTGAAAAACACGACACAAGTTAGGACAACACAATTACATGAACATGATCGACTGCGATATTGACATTTAAAATATGTGCTCCACTCATAGAAAACTCAGCTGCATATTAAATCAAGCGCTTCCTAAACTGACAGCCAGCCGGCGTTGAAGATGTTTTGGCATTACTGAATGTTGCGGCTGCAGTCCAGAGTACAAGAGTAATATACTGCATATTACTAGTTTTAAACAGAAGTTCACTGAACTCAGGTGAAGAACCTTATTTTTTAAGTATTATTCTAATGCAAAGATTTGCACAACGTGAAAGTAAGAGTAGGGTAAGAGTATTTAATTTTGAGTAAAACGTTTTGGTACAATTTGACTTTGATTCTAGGAGATGCACTGTGAATAAGGATTAGTCTTATTTTGATGCAAATACTTGTACATTAGCAGAAATGTAACACAACATGGAAGTGAAAGCAGTCTGTTTATTTAAATGTTAAAGTGCAGTAAAAAATATCTGTTGTCCCTAAAAATCAATGAATATACGGGGTAAATAATCATGATCTGTTATGGATTGTGTGAATTTATAAGGGAACCCAAACGCAGAGTGACAGGCAGAAAGGTAGTTGAAATAAAAGCGAGCTTTAATATATGCAAGCTGAATAACTAAACAACAAAAAGGCAGGGCATCAAGAAAAAACAAAAATGCAGGGAGGGGAACAAAGTCCAAAAGGACAAATAGAAACAAACAACAAAAACCAAACAGAGGACAAAACCAAAAATCACAAACCAGGGAGACACCAGGAACACCAGGATCAGGGCAGGAGGTAACAGGTAACACGGAGGACAAGGTAGACGAGGCTGGAGAGACAAACGATCCGACAAGGACAGAGGGGAACACAAAGGCTTAAATACAAGACATAATTAAACACAGGTGAAACAAATCAGGGCGGGGCAGACAATCAACAAAAGGCAGGAAAACAAACAAAGGTGGGAAGTAAAACCAGACAAGACACAGGAGGAGTGAATTACAAAATAAAACAGGAAACACCGGAATAATATAAAAGAAACCAAATCCAAAATCACATAAAAGTAAATAATAACAAGAGACAATCCCAACTACAACAAAGGGAAAAAAGTCCAATGCTCTGGCACCTCCAGAACATGACAGAAAGGTTTAATATCCTGTAAACAATTTGATTCGGCTGGCAAAATAGAGATCTTCTGCTTTTAAAGCATTTCAAAATGAATCGGACATTTTTCTAATTCAGTATTTTACTTCTTAACTTAAGTTATTTGCTTTTATCTTATTATGGCAGCCATGTGTGAAAAGCCCCTGCATGTGCAGCACGGGCCTAGTTACAAAAATTCAGAGGTGCACGACCAAGCGAATCGACAACTTGCGGAGCCTTCGCGCTTTATGCACAATACGAGATGATTTGGCTCGCACACCCTAGCGCCAGGAACACTACAGCGAGCATAAACCCCGCTTTAGTCCCTTTGTTCAGATGAATGGAGATCTTAATGTTACAGCATACAGTATTCTAGACAATTGTGGCTTCCAACTTTGTGGCAACAGTTCGGTGTTCAATTTGACAATGCCTCCCCGCACCAAGTAAGGTCATAAATAAATGTTTTTCCGAGTTTGGTGTGGAAGTTCGCCTACACAGAGCTTCAACCGCAACCCCAATACAAAACCTTTGGGATGAATTGCCGAATGCAAAACAGGCGTTATTGCCCAGCATCAGCTGCCAGTGTCCAACATCTTTTTAGTTTGGTTTTAGTTCATTTTTCAAGTTGTTATTCTTCTACCAATCTTTTTTGTTTTGTACAAAAACTTAAATTCATCAAAATTATTCCTTTTTGAAATAGCTCAAAGTTGCACTTGTCTGCGCATCTTCTAGTTATGTTCAAGTCTCTCTCCCAAACATGCATGGGATTTCACTATGCTGAGCGTTTCCAACGTTCTCATGTTACTTGAAAAACACACAGAGCAATAATCTGATTATTTCCTCCCTTTTCAAAACAAATCAGACATGTCTGCTTCTCAGAGACACTCGTATGTGCCTCTCGAAGAGGTTCCAGTCTGGGTTACACAAGAGTGGTGCCAGTGGTTCGTTATCGTCTGAGCAGACGCCGCTATCTCTGACAATGCACAAGATTGATGGCCTCTTGAAGGTGCTGGACCTACTGGGAAGCACCAGATACTCGCTCCAAAGGTCCACCAGAGTAGATTTATCATGAGATAGATGAGATCACAAGCTATTTGTGGGAGACATACTATAGTAGTCTAATTTGCTTTCTAGGTTTGGCTTGTAAAAGAGGGAGTTTTTGTGTTGGCTTGTTTGCCAAGTCATGTTGTTCTTGATAGAAAGTAAAGAAGTACAGCTGTTTAGACACTGGAGAATGTGAATGGTGCAAACGCGGTCTGATAGCCACATCACATCTCCGCAGTGCACAAAATGGAAAAATGGAAATCCTGACACAACCTCAGACTCCATATCAACATGTCTCAGTGATGGACGACAAGAGGAGGCGCAAACTTCTCCACCGCCATAGCCTCCACACCCTTCTTGTCTCGCTCCACTCTATGAGCATCACACTGCAGTGCTTCCTGCACTGGCAGTCAACATCGCTGTTTAACATAAATCATAGGAGACAGGGCTGCTCAGTTTCCATACCGACCGAAAACGACCACTTAAACACAGTTAATATGAGTGACTGTGTCAGGCCGTGATGTAAACTCCCATCCATGAACGAAAACCACATGCTCGCCGTGTTCTCATGCTGACCATCACGGATCGCTTCCTCCTGCACTTCCTGAAAATAATTGTTTGTTATATGGAAAGAAACGTGGCAAATGGAACCGCACATTGTGTTGTTTTATATCAAAGGTCCTCTCCTTGCCACCGCTCCAAAACACAATCCCAGCACGGACAAAACAACAAGCACGAACCGTCCCGCCCTATAATAATGACTTGGGTAATTGTTTATTGAAAAGGGTCACTTCACATATCCTTATGATGGTTGCCTTGTTCCAAAACATGAAATGAAGGGTCACTAATTGCTATGTCAGTAATGTGTTAAAACACAGAGTCAATAGCAGGATACCAAACCTAAAGGTGACACGACTTGATTATAATGTCAACTGGAACATTATTATAACTCCTGCTCAGTGTTTATGCCTATGACGTAATCCACAGGAGGATTCAAAAGAGGGGAAACATATTTTTTTTTTTTCACAAATGGAACATCCCACATACTGTACACTGTGGAATATATAACACTGAATCAGAATACCGATTACAGCTATTTCCATTTTGTTTTGGACACAATTGAGTTCTTTGTACATTGCAACCATAGACTGTATATAAGAAGTGGACGTAGTCACCATGACGTCACCCATTGGTTTGTGGACTGCTGTTTTGAAGCCTTGAGTTCAGCATTTTGGTCGTCACCATCTTGGTTTTTGGCCATTGTTGTCTTGGTTTTTTGCAACCAGAAGTGACACAAAAGGATGGAGCTAAGTACAACCGAATGCTGAATAAGACATTTGTAAGCGACTAAAATGTTATAATAAACTTTCATAAAACTGAAAACACACTGTGAAAGGGTTAAAGTTGTAAGACGAAAACATGGACAACTCCCAGACCGGACAACGCCGTGGTAGCGACCTGTCAATCCCAAGGCCCTAAAGCATACCCTGCTTTATGGTCTATTTGACTCTAAATGGGACCATAATATACTAAATGAACATCATGCTGTATTGGAGAAGACCTGAAACTAGCGATTGAGACCATAAATTCATGTTTACAATGTTTCTAATGAGGTAATAGATCAGACTTCTATACAATCAGACTTCTTTTTGCAACCAGAGGAGTCGCCTCCTGCTGGCCGTTAGAAAGAATGCAAGTTTAAGGCCCTTCCACATTGGCTTCACTTTTCAGACCCGGAGATTGCCGCCTGATTGTAATGTGCTTTGGTGAAAGGATGATTGTATTTTAAAACATGGAGCCTGAGTTAAGGGAGGGATGGGATTATTAAAGTGTCAGGCAAAAGATGACATTTACCGCTGAGAGTGTTTCTATAAACTGGGGCCAAATATGATATGAAATCTTGTAATATAAATATGCTACTGTAAATGGACAGGGGAGAGAGTGTTTGCTGACCTATGAGCAATGACTATGAATGTTATATGACTTGTTGGAAATGTCACCTTTGTCTGTCCAATGTGTTCTCTGGGAAAAAGTTGATTCATAGTTACTTAGCACGAGTTTCTTTCCCCCCACACACGGGCTGTTGGTTCTTGTTATTCAAAGAAAATGATTTACTGGGATACTTCCATTTTTTTTTTGCAACAGAATGATTAATGATCTGCTGTGATTTTTAATGCTTTGGGTCAGAACGAAGAGCACGCAGAATTACATTACAGTCATATTATTTATCTGCAACATTTTGGATTTGGAGTGTAGCTGTGGTCAGTGTGTTGGTGTCGAGGGCGCTGTTTTAGGAAAGACTGGCTGAATACGGGCACAGGGCCGTTTCCAGCTCAGACACAATGTTCCGCTGTGTTGCAGTAGATGATGGCAGTGGACAGGGGGAAGAGATTTTCTGGAGAATTGCGTTTGTCTGCTTCCAAGTAATTCTACCTCGCTGTGTGTCATCTACCAAACAGTGACTGCAGTTTGCATGTCAAAACTCGAGCAGAGGAGGGAGGGGGGGGATTTAGATGTAGCGGAGAGAACCTTGTGGGAGGTCACTCTGTGGCTCTGTGTACGTGCAGAATGTGAATAACTTCAGCCTGGACACTTTTTCTGTTTTCCTTTAAGGAGTGAAACTCGGCAGGTCGAGGGCTGCGGGGTATGTGGAGCGGAGAGCGGGTGATTCAGGGTGAAAGGGAGTCTTTCAGCTGGACACATTTCAAGGATGTTTTGGGAAGCAGTGATGGAAACGGGGGAGGTTAGACGGCCCAGTCCTCCCTCTAGGGTTCTTGCGGTGTCAGAGCAAAGAGAGAGAGAGAGAGCAGAGAGAGAGAGAGAGAGAGGGAGAGAGCCTGTTGCAGTACAGAATGTCTTCAGCCTGCTGTGTATTAACCTCAGTGAAAACAAGCCTCCCTCAGAGTTCAGCCACAGTGCTGCTTCTTCAAGCAGGTAGACTCCAGAGCATAGGCCCACTCACTGAGGACATGCTCCCATGTGGCAAGGAAGGGGGGATAAAAGGACGAGGGGGGGGGGGATGATAATGATAAGCTGCTAACCCACACCTAAACTAATATTTATGTACCATACTTACAGCAAGGATAAATGTTGAGCATTGGGAGGTTTTGGTTTTCCCAAAATAAGGAAAGTGAGTCAAGGGGAAGAATTTTAGGAAAGTTGTTGACTGCGTTTGTCGGAGTAGACATGATATCATCTATCATATGATTGCCACTGTAAATCCTATGAAGGAGATACATAATGGAAAGCTTAATCATCATGGCAGACACTATTACAACATAGGTGGGTCATGTTAGGTTGAATGCCAGTAAGCAGCATTTGACAGGCATATAAAATGTCTGGTAATCATCGCTTTGGCATGTGAGTTTGTGTGTGATAACTGACAACTAACATTGGTAGAAAAAGTACCTCAATTTTAAGTAAAAGTAGCAATACAACAATGTAAAAATACTCAAGTAAAGTAAAAACTCTTCATTCCAAATGTTACCTATAAGTACAAAAGTATTATCAGCAAAATGCACTTTAAGTATCAAAAGTAAAAGTACTTAAAGTAAAAAATATTGCTTGTTTTATATCTCTAGTCTTAATAAAGTACTTTGTATCATATCGTATTGTTTAACATTTCACACTTTTTTATTGCTTATGATGTCAGCTAAAGGAAAAACTGTTCAGTGCATTGATAAATGGGAGATACCACTGACTTGGCTGAAACTGAATGTGTTAGTTCAGAAAAAAAGAATGACACAGCAGTCAAAAGTACAGCGCGCCCCGTGTTAAATATTGACGAGTGAACCTTGTGGCTGCTTACTGATGTACTGAGTCACAGCCTGCTTGTAAGTGGTGGAGGACAAGAGCATGCAGGGCCTGTAACCCATATTAATCTTTCACAACAACACTGAGACCAGACATCACAATCTATTATTATCTCTTTGACTGCTTTGACCGATACACCCCACAGATTCAGTTAGAAACCAATACAAAATGTTTATTGCAGAGTACAGACAGCATCACACTGGGTCATTATGAAAATATTATGTCGCTACTCTACACAGCTTATTATTCAGACAATGCGGTATAGCTAATAAATCATGTTTTACAGTGATATATTATGCAGTAAAGGAAGGAGTATAACCAACTGTTAAGTTAGTGGCTTTTAGACATACACTATGTTACATGTGACATGAGTTATTATCAGAATACAACAGTATTATGCATGATTCAAGAGTACATGCTTGCACGCTGTGTTTGTATTAAGTTTACACATGAAAAGTTTCAATACATAGGAAGATAATTGAGTGTCTGGGTGAATAACTGAGACCACACAGCTGGCACATGATTTCTCCCCATGAGCGAGAAAAACAAAATGCTAAAAGTGAAATTTATACATCACCACCGGTTTATATTGCAGTTTAGGGTGACTCCGCTAAATACCCTCATATAAATAACAATACATTCTTAGGGTTTATTATGAATTGTGGTTTTGGGCAAACACATCAAAACTTTCATTACTCTTTTTTTCCTGTTGCTTACATGATGTGGCAGAGCCAGTACAGATATATTTAGGTTCTCAGTCAATCACAGTTTTTCACAGTTGAGGAGTGAAATTGCTGTTGAGTCCAGATATGACTCACATGCTTTCTGATGCCATTTACAGGGTGCTTACTTTTAATACATTCACTGGCAGGAATTGTGTAACAGAGTGAAATAACAATGTTGTCAATGAGTCACAATTTTAAATGTCAGCAGAAGTAAGAAAGCTTATCATTTGCATGTTTTGGGTCAATTAAAGCTTATTACATAAAAGTCCTCTGTGATACAAGGCATAGATGTTTATTTTAGAACACATACCTTATATTGCTTTTCACTGGAGAACCAGTTTATAACAGTTTTATCGTAGTTTGGCAGTGATCTTGTAATCCAAAGGCTTCAGTGTTAGACCATAGGAGCAGTTTAAAGACAGGTCCTCATTGGCACGTTTCTCAAAGCTGCATTGGTGGAGTAGAATCGTGAAGAACAAAAATATCTCGACTTTGGCGATCTGGTCCCCAATACATCTTCTCTTCCCTGCTGAGAAGATCATGACATTGTTGGTGAGATCCTTGTCTAGGGAGCCGTTTTCATCCAGGAAGCGTGAGGGGTCAAAGATATGTGGATCCTTCCACTTCAAGGGGTCGTGATTGATGGACCACTGATTGATGAAGACCACCGTGTCTTTGGGGATGTGGAGGCCCTCGATGGTGACGTCTGAGGTTGTGGAGTGGGGGATGGTGACGGGGACGAAGCTGGTGAAGCGCATGGTCTCGTAGATGAAGGCGTCCAGGTACGCCAGGCTGCTCCTGTCCTCGACTGATGGCAGCCTGTCTCGCCCCACAACTTTGTCGATGAGCTCATGGAGTTTGGTTTGTATTTCGGGGTGTTTAGCCAGCAGAAGGAGAATCCAGTGAAGAGCAGTGGAGACGGTATCCAAACCGGCACCAATCAGATCTGACACCGTCCCCTCTGTGTGGCCTTTGGTGAGGCTGTCGTCGCTGTCAATCACGCCAATAATGGCATCACTCATGTCCCTCGTTACCTCCGGATCATATGTCTCTCTGTGCTCCTCCACCTTGTCCCGGACGAACCCAAAGAACTCTTGATTCAGGTCTATGAAGTTTTTGAACATGCTGCGGACTGGATTCGGGAAAGACTGAAGCCATGGCATCACGTCTACGATGCTACCAGCTCCTACTGTCTCTCCAAACTTATCCGCCCTCTGCAACAAGGCTCTGAACTCAACATCCTCGTGTCCATAACGTTTTCCAAAGCACAGGGCACAAATCACATTAGCTGCAGCTACTGTCAGCTCATGAGCGGGGTTGAAATACTGGCCCTGAGCACTGAGTTTAAGGAAAATCTCAACTAGCTCTGTGGCCTCAGCCACAATTTGCTGCTCAAAGGCTTTTTTGGTCTGACTGTTGGCAGATGAGAACGCTCTGATCGTTGATTGAGCAATTTTCCTGTGCATCTTCCACTGTTTGCTGTAATTGGTGAAAGTCAGACTTTTCCCCCCTGAGACAGCCTGAAAAGAGACAAAGTTGGGTCTGCCTGCAAACTCCGTGCTGTGCTGTATGAGAGCCTCACGTATCGCACTGTCGCCGTTCAGAACCACGATGTCGCTGCTGCCCAGCCGTATCTGATACACGTTGCCATATTTTTTAGCCAGTTTGGCGAAGGTGATGTGAGGCATCTGGCCCAGCTGCATGGCGTTGCCTACCACCGGCCAGGCGAAGGGTCCCGGCAGTCTTCTCTTGAGCCTGAGGTTCCTGACCCACAGACAGGCTTCCAGACAGACGAGGAAAATGAAGGAGGCGACCAGAGCGGGCTGGACCTGTCCGCTCCATTCCCTGATGCTGCTGCTGCCCTTCACACCAAACTCTGATTCCATTTGAGCCATTGTGTTATCCTGGAGTTTGTCTATCATCCACTGCATCCAAATAAGAAGACAATTTTCACTAAAAACAGGAAACCATTTCAAGCGGTCTTTCTATGTTCATTATACATTAAAATTTCTTTAGGTTTTCCAATTTCTATGTTATAATCGGACTGACAAAATAGCCAGAATAAAAGGACTCCAAGCTGCACTCACATGCTGTCTACCCCCTCGGCCACAGAAGCTAGTGAGAAGGGCTCGATCAGGTTCAAGCCTTAACACTTTGCTTATATGTATCTCTATGGTGGGAGTGGTCAGCGACTCAGGTTTTTTATTATCTCTCCCCTCCCATTTTGACCACAGCCTGCAGACCTTAGTCCTATTTCCCACTCAGGCCTCCTTCCAGCATCGTCACTTGTAGGTTGACGGAAAAGGAGCAGCTACTTAACAGACCCTGATGCCAAAAACTACAGATTTACAGTGTTATTGCCAAAGAATAAAACCTAGATTACCATTACACTTTTAAAAGAACTCTACATATTCACATGTGCCCTGAGAGGTATTTATCGTATTAAAAAGTTATTAATGTTGAAAAATTATGCACTTAAGAAATGTAATGGAGCTGGTAGCAGATAGTATAAGTAATGGACAATAAGCTGGAGTTGATTGTTTTCTTTCCACTGCGGTTAGATGACTTTGCTGTTTGCACTTTCCTATGGACTTTCCGTGGCCATTTTAAACATGATTTGCTTTCTGTTATTTACAGCCAAGCTGTTAATTATAACCATACCGGGGGAAAAAAAAAAGCTCTGGGATATCACCATGAAAGGCTTCAGATCCAAACTCTGAATGGATACAAACAGCACCATTTATTATGCTCTATAAAGACACAGATATACAAAGTTACTGTACACATAATAGCCCTTTAAACAAAGGTCAATGGCATAATGTAGCTGTTAGAATTGTGGCTGCGTCAAAATAGTTTTAAAGGGAATTCAGTTGAGAGAGTAGCTGTAAATCTGCTTGGGTGGGTGCTTGTGCAACAAAAGGAAGAACTTAAAAAACATCAGCTTTGGTTTTAGTGATGTTCAGCCACAAGTGGAGTATTCCAGAGGTTTCTATTTTTGTAACACTGAGTAATGACAGACGTCTAAACAGCGGTGGTGCCTAATGTCACATTGTTGGCACATATTGTATCTGACAGTGCCAACACTAGCTGAGAGATTCTTTGAGACTGTGAATGTAGTTGTAGTCAGACATGTACACCTTAAAGGTTTATTGTAACTCTAAAGGTTGAGGTGACAATCAAACAGGACACACTGACCATTGACAATTCACTTTATTAATTTCATATATAGCTTATTGTTCCACTTTATAAAGCCAACACATTGATAACAAAATATCCTCTATGAGGAATGCTTAAACATTCAAGGCGGAGAAACACATCCCTCGGGCATTGTAACATCAACTCCTGAATGCAGACGCTTAAAGAGAGTGCAGTGACATCCATGTAGCTTTGAAAAAGTGACTTTGTAAACAAACATGATTTTAAGAATGCCTCATGAGTGAAAGATATTTGCGGCACATGTGGGTTTTTTTTTTTTCTACTGGTGAGAATTGTGTGTTTGGCACGGGGTAGCTGCAGTGCTTGTACAGTAAAACTAAACCCTGGGTGCATAAAGTTTGTGAAGCGTTCACGGTTCATGGCAATGTCTCTTCTTCATCCTTTAAGCCGTGATGGATGTCTCCTTGATGAAAGACTTCCTCCTTCACAAACATGCCAGCCTTTTTTTCCTCCACTTTGATCAGCATTCTCTGTTTAATGTGTTCATATGCTCGGAGTACAGTAGATAGTGAAATACATTATTACATTTATTGTCATACCTGAAATATGAAATTATAAAAAAATATTTTGTAACTGCTTTTTTTACGTGGCAAAGGTTAAATATATTCTTACATATTACAAATGAGAACAAGAAGTCATCGAGTGACTTTATAACATTCACAAGCATTTCATGTACAGTTATATTAGTTTAAATTGACATTTAAGGGATGTAGCTATTTCCTGCAAACACGTCATACATGTACATGCGCAATAGTGGACGTAAAACAACTCAGAATTATGTACACAATCTGATCAAGTATGAAGTGTTTAGTGAAGCAGAAAATGAATACCTTTTGCACTGATTCCAACAGTCCACAACCTTGAATTCTACCTGTAGCTAATATTACATCTTTGACATCATATTCTCAATCCCGCACCAACAATAATTCAAATACAGACCGTGTTAAGATACCCATTAAATATCATTATTAAATAGGAAAATCATACAACAGTAGGATTTAGTGCAGGTATGTTGATACTCACTGTTAAATGTCATTGGGGGGAAAAGTGTTTGCTGGCCTCGAGTCACAGTATTGGGACGTGCTGTTCATGCCGGGGAAACTAAGCCGAGCAGCTTTCCCCTGAGCTTGGCGTTCACACAGAGTCGGAGGGGCTTCAGCGTGAGCCCGTAGGAGCAGTCAAGAGTGAGGGGCTCAGAGGGGTCGCTCTCAAAGCTGCACTGGTGCAGCATGACCGCTGTGAATAAAAACACTTCCACCTTGGCGATCTGGTCGCCGATGCAGCGTCTTTTACCTGTTGAAAAAATCATCACACCGTTGGTTATGTCCTTGTTGAGGGCCCCGTTTTCATCAAGGAAGCGCGAGGGGTCAAAAATGTGAGGGTCCTTCCACTTCAAGGGGTCATGGTTGACGGACCACTGGTTGATGAAGACGACCGTGTCTTTGGGGATGTGGAGACCCTCGATGGTGACGTCTGAAGTCGTGGAGTGCGGGATGGTGACGGGGACGAAGCTGGTGAAGCGCATGGTCTCGTAGATGAAGGCGTCCAGGTACGCCAGACTGCTCCTGTCCTCGATTGATGGCAGTCTGTCTTGGCCTACCACTTTGTCAATGAGCTCCTGCAGTTTGGCTTGCATGTCCGGGTGTTTGACCAGGAGCATGAGGATCCACTGCATGATGGTCGATACCGTGTCTTGACCTGCGCCAATCAGATCTGTGACGGTCGCTTCGACGAACTCTTTCGTCAGCCCGCTGTCCTGTCCGTGCTCGATCACGTTGATGATGGCGTCGCTCATGTCCCGGGTCACATCGGGGTTGAAGGACTTTCTATGCTGTCCCACTTTGTCTTTCACAAAGGCGAAAAACTCCTCGTTGAGGTTTTTGAAGTTTTCATAGACACTGCGGACTGGGTTTGGGAAGGACTTAAGCCAGGGCATGACATCTACCAAGCTACCTGCTCCTACCGTCTCCCCAAACTTGTCCAGCTTCTTCAACATGGTCCTGAACTCCAGGTCATCATGTCCATATCGCCTCCCAAAGCAGAGAGCGCACATGATGTTAGCAGCAGCTACTGTAAATTCATTAGCAGGGTCAAAGTACCGTCCATCAGTGCTCTGGCGCAAAAATACCTGCACCAGTTCCATGGCCTCGGCCATGATGTGCTGCTCAAAGGCTTTTTTGGTCTCACTGTTCGCAGAGGAAAAGGCTCTGAGGCTAGACTGGGCTATTTTCCTGTGCGCCTTCCACTGTTTGCTGTAATTAGTAAATGTCATACTCCTGCCTCCGGAGATCATCTGGAAAGAGACAAAGTTGGGTCTGCCTGCAAACTCTTTGCTGTGCTGTATGAGAGCCTCACGTATCGCACTGTCTCCGTTCAGAACCACAATGTCGCTGCAGCCCAGCCGTATCTGATACACGTTGCCGTATTTCTTGGCCAGCTTGGCGAAGGTGATGTGAGGCATCTGGCCCAGCTGCATGGCGTTGCCCACCACTGGCCAGGCGAAGGGTCCTGGCAGTCTTCTCTTGAGCCTGAGGTTCCTGACCCACAGACAGGCTTCCAGACAGAAGAGGAAAATGAAGGAGGCGACCAGAGCGGGATGGACCTGTCCGCTCCATTCCCTGATGATGCTGCTGCCCTTCACACCAAACTCTGAGTCCAGTGCCATTGTGACAAAAAATTCTCAAAAAAGAGGAAAAAAAAAAGCTTCACTTTTCAACAAAGTCTGTTCAGTTGTATGTTTGGAGGAAAAAAATCAATATATCCATATCAGATGAGAAAATATTGAAGATATCAATCAAACACCAGTGAGGTCATAATGATAAAAACCCCTAGAATAAAAGCTAAAAGTAGTGAGTTAAGGTGGAAGTTTTTTCATCCAGA
Source organism: Sebastiscus tertius (assembly GCA_916701665.1). NCBI lineage: Eukaryota > Metazoa > Chordata > Actinopteri > Perciformes > Sebastidae > Sebastiscus > Sebastiscus tertius. Next base: position 10,961 of record CAKAOH010041108.1, on the reverse strand, counting down.
TTTAAGGCTTAAGTGCCTGCTTTTTGCTTCACTCCAGCGTCTTATATGTTTTGCAGTTGGTGGGCAGGGCTCAGGGTAACTTTCATACTCCTCCCATTGTGGTAGCCCTACAGACCCCACTGGATCATCTCTCTGTTGTCGCTCGCTGTCGGAGGCGCGCGTTAGTGTGCGTCGGGGGATACCGTGAGCGTGCAGCGTGAGCGAGAGAAAAAAGCAACTGGTGACCGATTCAGTAGGAAACGTGTCGAGCCAATTTGTTTTACTAATTGGAGGACTGGCAGAGTTTGCACGTTTCAAAGTGTATCTTTCTAACATGATTTATTTGCTGGCTGCAGAGGAACTCCGCGGGCGCACTTTGGCTTGAAAAAAAGTGTTTGCATACGGTTTGTCCAACTCTTGACTGAGTTTACACTGGAATTAAATTTGTGCAAAATCTTTTTAAGTGTGATTATATTTCAGTTACGTGACATTATGCTTTTTTCAGTTAATTTGTTAAATTTTGAGCTCCCTGAAAGTTAGTTTGCATGCGTAAAGCATCCTCTGGGATTTAAAGATGTAATCTGTGTGCAGCAGCGTGTCTTTAATGATACGCTTCAATACTTGTTTAGTCTTTAGCGATCAATTTAGTGATTTCAAAAGTCAGTGTTTGCATTTTATTTTATTTTCCCTTTGATCATTTGTCCAAAAAGTGCCGCAGGTCCAGTGTTCGTTTGTCATATGAATGTAATTAGTGTGCAAAGTTGAGAGAAAGTTGCGCACCACACAGCCCAATTCCATAAACTCCTAATATCCGACCGCATTTTATACTGAACTTAAAATGTTTTATTAGATTCAGCTTTATTGAAAAAACAAAAAATGAAAATAAAATTTTAAAAATCAGTCATTCATTTCCATTTTTTTTTTTTTAGAATTAACACAATATAATAAACTGCTTCAAATTAAAAGTGTCACATTTGCAGCTTATACAAACAAACAATCTCAGATATTATAGCAGATTGCACAAATTATATGAATATCAATATATGAGCTGAATGATCCGATCCCTTTAGAAGTATTAGTCATATATTTGACTTTTCTTTCTTTCACTGATTTTTTCACTCCAGCATCTGACAGTGGCAGCATAATGTCTCTGAAATCTCACACAGTGTGGACAAGCCATGAAATATTAATTTGCTACAACATCTTGCTTTTTTCCACAACACATGAACTGCAGTTTTGTGTGACACTCGGGGTTACATCATACCACAACAAACTTCAGGTGCCCCCTTTCAGTGGTTCTTCTTTCTTTGGAATATATGGGGGTTCAGGAGGAAAAAGAAAAAGTACATTAAACTGAGGACACACAAAGGAAAATCTGAGGCCAAATCCTCATCATATGTAACTTTGTTTGCCGTAGTTAATAAATCACACTGTGTATTTCTCTGTGTTTTTATAGTTGCACAATCATGTTACGTAAAGATTAAAAAGGATAGATAAAGATAGATAGATAGATAGATAGGTAGATAGGTAGGTAGGTAGATAGATAGATAGATAGATAGATAGATAGATAGATAGATAGATAGGTAGGTAGGTAGGTAGGTAGATATCTGACATTCATCATAAGTCAGACTTATGGAAATCTTTGTTCTATTGATTCTATTAAACTTTCATTTCAAAGTGATGAACTGCGATGAAGCAGTGATGGCAAAATTTGTTTCTTGTTTTCCCACTAGCTGTGAAGTTTATTTTTGCAGGGAGGTAATGACCCTAATTGAAGGTAGTACAACATTTCCTAAGCAAGGCATTAAAGTCAGAGGGACAGAAACTTTACCGTCACACAAGCACAGTCATTATCAGAAGGAAAAGAGGAGGAGGAGGGGTGAGGAACGGGGGAGGACGATGGCAAATATTGAAAATGATATTGACTTTTTAAAAGTGTGTTTTACACAGGGCTGCCAAAGTTAACGCAAATAACGCTCCAAACTTGCGGTAAATTTTGGCGAGGAAAAACTAACATGGCCATTTTCAAAAGGATCCCTTGACCTCTGACCTCAAGATATGTGAATGAAAATGGGTTCTATGGGTACCCACAAGTCTCCCCTTTACAGACATGCCCACTTTATGATAATCACATGCAGTTTTGGGGCAAGACATAGTTAAATCAGCACACTGACACACTGACAGCTGTTGTTGCCTGTTGGGCTTAACTTTGCTATGTTATGATTTGAACATATTTTTTATGCTAAGTGCAGTACCTGTGAGGGTTTCTGGACAATATTTGTCATTGTTTTGTGTTAATTGATTTCCAATAATAGATATATACATATATTTGCATAAAGCAGCATATTTGCCCACTCCCATGTTGATAGTAATATTAAATATTTGACAAATCTTCCTTTAAGATAAAAATGTCATTAATTTGCTATTAATCTTGATTAACTATCATGCGATTAATCGCAATTAACAATTACTGACACTGAGTTATGGATCCATTTTTGACCTATTCTAAAATCAAATGATAAAGACAAGGAGGCAGGAGAATGTATTATTATAGTATCTGCAGCATGCATATCTCATTAGTCAATTAGAACACTAACCATGCACTGTCTGTATAATTCACCATAAAGTTTAACTGCTTCTGTGACAGCGGATGTTTTACAACCCTTAGATTAAGTGTCTGGATCTGTATTAAGTTACATTTTCACGATCCAACCCTACACTCACAAACTTGTTATGTATCACTGATAAATAACAGATCTTATAGGCACAGCATGCTCAAATTGTAAAAACAAACAGAAAGGCAACAATAACAGTAACTTAAGTGTAACTACATTATGTGTTATGTGTCATTCTTTCACAATAATGGTCCTTAAACAGCCTTTTACAGATGTCGAGAGTTGTGCTGGTTCAGAGCTCTCTGCCTGAGAGCTGTTTGTCTTGAGAAATGCGGTGTGGCTGGGCACCAAAGCCTCCAGAATGATTCCTCGGTTAACCAGAGACATAGCAATGTCTTCGAGTACACTGCCTGCACTGGGGATGACTGTTTCTTCTCTCCTCTATTCCTATAGGGGGAATCCCCCCCCCTCCACCTCCGCCGACACCACCACTACCTCCTCCTCCTCGCCTGAGTCTGCTCCTCATACACATGTGGCCACTCGCATCCCCATCACGCTAATTAGAGCCAGGTTTGTGGCTGAGGAAGGGGGTGGTTGGGTGGCTGGGGAGGCGGGGGGGGGTAGTAGTTTGTGTGTATGTGCGTGGGAGGGGTGAAGGCCTGGGGTGGGGGGGTGTCGTGTGTGCGTTTTGCGTGTGGCTGCTGTGTTTGCCTGTGATTACCCCTTGTAACCTGGCTGTGAAAGGTTGGCCCTGACCCTGCGTTGACTCTGGCTGAGGGGGGGAGTAGTCGGAGGGGGCTTGGGGGGGGGAGGCGGGGATGGGGTCTATAGGCCGCCACATGTCATGTGCTGGCGGGTGGGCGCTCGCTGTGTGGAGACAGGGCCAATGGTAGACCAGGCTGCCCCGGCTCTGGAGCTAATCATTGTTTACTAGTCTCATTTCCACTTCTCAGTGAGCTACTGTCACGCACAGCACCAACAGGGAGGAAGGAAGAGGGAAGGGGGGGGTATGGGTTTGGGGTGTGAGGGGGGCAGGCGAGAGGAAAGCCAGGGGTCCAAAAGGCAGTTGGGGAGCTGGTGGGACTTGGGAAAGGGAAGAGCAGAGAGAATGCAGGAATTTGAGTGAAGATTTATTTTTTTTTTCCTTGAGTGAACAAAGGTGAGCCAAGACCGAAAAAGCTGCAGCCAAAAACAACCCGACGAACCCGTAAACAGACCAACAAAAACATCCTCTGGGCCAGAGCCATCTCAGGCAGCCAGGAGGTAACCACCGGACATTGCTAGTTAGAGATGGTGATGTTTGAAATGAGAACGTTTTCGCTTGCCAGACCACAGTACGAGGAAAGAGAGATACTTGGAAAAATTGTCACTGTCTGACATGATTGTTGTTTGTGTGTAAAAAAAAAAGGCTGAGAAAAGACATTCAAAGGCACAGTTCACTTCAGTGGGGAGATACCAAACAGACTGGTGGTTAAAGTGATATAAATAAGCCGTATTTTCAAGGAAAAAGACACATTTCGACCCTAAACTGTTAAATTATGCTCTTAAAGGACCAGTGTGTAACGATTAGGGGGATCTATTGGCATTAATGGAATATAAAGTTAATAAGTCTGTTTTCTTTAGTGTATAATCACATGAAAATAAGAATTGTGTTTCTTTGGACCGTTAAGCCTTAGAGGTCATCGTTTCACATGGTGTCCATTCTATTAAAAAGTGAAAAAGAGACAAATCAGGTGACCACAAACATGGCTACGAATGCTAATGTTCCGTATCTTGCGGATGTGTGAATAGGCAGCTGTTCGCTAACACGTTCACCATAGCATCTTTATAATGTGATAATATGTTAAAGTGGTCAAAAACATTAATTAATGCAGGTTTACAAATTGTTTTTTATTCTAAAGCACTGCTTTGGAATATGCCTGTTTTACAATTGTTTTAATATAATCCAAAAGAAGAAACACTGACGACTTTATCCAGCATCAAAGTGGTTAAAAGTGAAAATATTGTACTACTACTTTTGGAAAATTAAATCCATGCTTAGACTGAATCATAGTCCAAATCCGTGTTTGACGTTATAAAAAAAAAGTAAAAAACAAATAATAAATGACAAAGCATTTGTACACTATGACTATCCTGCATGTATTGTGTTTCATGTACATTTCGCCACACACGGCATTACGAACCCCAGGCACACAAAAGATTTAATTGAATTATTGAGAATTGAATTCCTTGTTTGTGTACTTGTCAAAACCTCCATGTGTTCGCTCGTCTAACAGGCTGAAAAGAAGCCCAGACAACCTGATGTAAGATGGGTTGAATTACAGCATCACAGCAGGTCCAATGTCTTGTGTTCACTTAGATTTGGAGTAAATGAAAGAAAATACCTATCCAGAGGAATCTGGTTATCTCCGATAGCTCCGTTGTGTTAGACCTGCTGTGCCCCAAGATGTGTCGCTGTAGGCAATATCAAACAGCCCACATAAAAGAGGAGAGCGCTACTTTTAGAGAATGTTTTCTTGGAATGATTTAATGTCCTTGGTTAAACCATAAAGACATGGATTTAGACCCTTCCCAAAAGTATGATTTTTAACCTTAGTACAATATTTTCTTACACATGCTGCACTTTCATGTGGTCCTGCAGCTGAATAAAGCAGCGACACATTCAAGGTTAGGGGTTTGATTCAGTCCGGCGACCACCCACACTACACATTTTTCACACTTCTATCATCCAGGGTTACAATTTTAGTACGAAATGTTCTTTCAAAGTGGCACACAGTCATTCCTTTCAAGATCCGGAGGAATGAAAGTTGTCCTTGCGTGCACTTAAAAATGTCTGCATAAATATAAAAACAAAAACATAGGGGTATAAAACTAGCAATAAAGTGAATGAGGAAATGCAGTTATAAGAAAGTTCAGGAATGTCACTCTGCAGGCAACCTCAGACAAACTCTTCTATTATTAATACAGTAACTTATTAGGATAATAGCCTGTCTCTCTCTTTTCCCACACTCCTCCCGGACCGGACAGTTTCCCCTCTTCACTGTGTGCAGGCTGCGTGATAGATCTTCACTTAATGTGGCACCCAGGACAGGAGCCATGTATTATGTACAGTATAGGGATATTTGTTTCTAATCCCGTAGAGTTTTTGCGTGCTAAGGGAGCAGAGCGGGGATGAGCTTGCGTGCAATGCCGGGCTGGCGTGCGTGGAGCTCGGTCACTGAACTCCGGCTTCCCCAGGGAGCGGGGGCGGCAGGAGGGGGGGGTGCACTGAGAGATTAAAATGAGACGAGGGAGAAAGCACAAGTAGAAATGGCTTCCAGATGACCCCGACTCTGTGAGCTCATCAGAGACAGGCTGAGGAATCGGTACACAGTTCGTTATGCATTTCCCACCTCCTGTCTCAAGAACTATACTTGTTTAATACTGTAAAGGAAACTGCAATAATATAAGTAGGGAGAATAGCAAATAAAAATGGAATTTGGTCAAACTCGCCGCTTAATATTGTTCAATTACAACCCAGAATGGCATTAAATCAATGCTATCATGAGAGACAATGTTAAACTTGACATTTGAGTATAGCTAAATCTGGATATTATTCCGAAGCTTTCTTCCGACATGCCACTCAAATATTTACTTTGAACTTTCATGCTCTTCTGCATTTTTTCAGCTTAATCATCCATGTAACTTTGTAAAATGATGTGGGCTGTGTCTCATGACATTCTGTATTTCATGCTGTTCCTATCCAAATTTCTTTATGTTCTGGTTTTAGACCAAAAAAAATGTTTTAGTTCAAGAGAACTTTGTTTTTTGAAATGGCAGCTTTAGTGTCGGGGTCTCATCATGCCGCCAGGAAATTATTACAGTGTTTACAAGGTGCATAAAGAGAGCACATAGAGTACATAGTACATAGAGACCTCATCAAGTGTTATTATTGGTGGATACTTTTGACCTAAAAGTTAGGATTTCAACCTTTTCTGTAAAAGTTAGATTATTACATCTGTCCTCCACCAACCGTGAACCATTGATTAACACTCAGGTCTCCATAATGCATTTGGTTATGCAAAAAAACTTCACAGTAGAAGCCCTAACTTGTCATTTCAAAGTGTTTAATACGCACTTAACCATATGGTAATCACATTTTTAAGTGCTGAGATAACTGCTTGAGGGTTCGTATGAGACATTTCATAAACTTACATTTTTTGCAGTTAATCTTTCATAGTAGTTTGGCAACAACATTATTTCATCAAAAACAAAAGATAATCTTAAATGAGACAGGAAATGACAGTACTTTCTAAATGTACAGAAGCTTTAAGAGACAGGTCAGTTAGCAAATTTTGGACGACACGGACGGACAAGTTTAAAGTAGCAGGATGGCGGCAGAAAGATCGAGACCCCAGGCTTACTGTGCAGTACATTTTGTGTACAGCACTCTGTGTGATCACGATTCGCCAGGTTGCAAGGCCAGACCTACATATTTGGAAGCTACTGGGTTTATTGTTCCAGATCTTTTACAGTCTCTCTGGGACAAAGTACTTAAATTGATTTTCCAGACACACAGCTACTGCCTCGCTCGACACTCTTTTTCACTTCTTTCTTCCTGTCATTAGTCGTAATCCAGCGTTGTTTGAACGTTATAGCAGGTCACTTTAATTATATCCATTATATATAAAGTAGATTTTTACTCCATATTGTCTGTTGTAGATCCTGCACGGCGTCCTTGCAAAAGGTCTTGTTGTGTGTCAGTATGGTATGTTAGTCATTAATACAAAGTCTACACCAACAACTGACTCCACTTGTTGCTGCTGCACCTGCAGTCCTGCTGGCATGTTAAGTCACCTGCATCTTGTAAAATGTGGAAGGGGTAGCATGAAAAAAAAGGTTTTAAAAGGGGGATAAATCCTACATGTTGCTTATAATTTTAGAATAAACTGTCAATTCCCAAGGCCATGAATTAATGAGCTATGTCCATTACTCATTACTACTGATCAAACTAAGATGCAGTTGAATGAGTTAGGACACTTAAGTGCTGATTATTCTGAGACTCTGCATTTGTCCTTGAAGTTGCATCCCAATTGCCAAAATAATATAGAAGTGGAGCTAGAAACATTAATCAATTAATTGATTAGCTGTCAACTATTTAATTAATCACCAACAATTTTGATAATTGATTAATCAGTTTGAGTAATTTTTTAAGAAAAATAAGGCACAATTCTCTGATTCCAGCTTCTTAAATGTGAATATTTTGGGGTTTCTTTACTCCTCTATGACAGTAAACTGAATATCTTTGAGTTGTGGACAAAGCAAGACATTTGAGGACGTCATCTTGGGCTTTTGGGAAGCATTGACCAACATTTTCTATTAATCGACGATGATAATTGTTAGTTGCAGCCCTATATAGAAGTTACAAATGAACGCTTATCAGGGATTTTTATAACTAAAATGAACAGTTAAAGAAAGGATTTGGAGTCACAGTAATTGTTTGTGTTACTTCCTCAAATGTCATTTAGAGAACACAATCAAATACTGGACATTTTAGAGCCCATCTTTTTTATTTCAATGCACTTTATTCAGTATTTATCCAAAAACATGTTAAATGATAAATAAATAAATGCTACTACTAGTGTAGTTCACCACAATGAGTATTTAAAGTATCTATTGCTTGGACTTCTATTGAATGCAAGTCTTTCTTAACATACTCTGTTCAGGTCATTCAGGGTAAAGTTTGTGTCATGATTTGGCAAGTCATTGCACTCCTGAGCCCTGTTGAGTGAGAACGAACACAACTTGGTATTCTCGTGACAACTGGGGAAGTTGAGATGTTGTCATGCATAATGTTGGTGTGTTTACTCTTGCAATACAATGCAAAACTTTCAATATGTTTTGAAATGGATAACCAGGAAAGCATTTAGTCTCTTTATACAGCAGAAATCATCTGTAGAGCATCTGCTCAGATAGGACAATGAAGTTGTTTTTTGTATTATTATCATTTTGGGTATGACACAGGATGTTCCTGTTTCTTCTCCATACTTTTTTTACTGACTCGCATATTTATGAGCTGTTTTGTGTCTGTCTCTCTTTGAGACAGACTGTCCCAGGCTGGGATCACTGCAGGTGGGGAGGCTGAGCTGGTCTGATTGAGCCCCAGCCACAGGCACACTGAACATTACGTGCAGTATGGATACTACCAGCGGGTTGCTCTTCTCATTGTGTAATTGGGCGGATAATGTTCCGTGATTCCCTCTCTTTTGCACCTCCATATGTTCCACTTGAGCAGCTCGGTGCATTTTAGTATCCTGAAAACGAAGCGGGGTCAGCGAGCGGTCGGGTTACCCCCCTCCGCTGCTCCAATTCTGCAGATGAGCCGGTGGTATCACCACGGCAGCGGGATAGAGACCTCAGAGGGCAGAGTTCATCCACTGTCCTGGGCCCTGACGAGCCCTGCTGTATAGTCTCATGGTACACATGTATCATTGCAATATAAGGACAGAAAAAAATTGCTTTCTTTGTGATTTAATTCAGCCATACTTTAAAAAAATATTGGCAAATGGGAAAGAATAAAATATGTTGAGAATATAAGTAATCTTTGGGTTAAGAAACTGAAATATATACACACAAAACAAACACTTAAAGTGGCAGTAGGCAGTATATTTTTGGCATCATTTGGCAAAAATTCCATAATAACCTTTCAGCATATTGTAATTTAAGTGTTCTGAGAGATAACTAGACTTCTGTACCTCCTCATGGCTCTGTTTTCAGGCTGACAGGAGATTTTGGCCAATCACAGGTCATTTCAGAGAGAGAGCGTTCCTATTGGCTGTGCTCCGGCTGGTAGGCGGTGCTTGGTATTTCCTCAACTGATCTCAACATGGCTGCCGGGTCACAAACTTTCTGATTTTACAGCTAAACAGTACAAGACAAGATGTTTCTGAAAACATTTGAGGTGAGAAATAGGCATTACAGCAACACTTGGATCAGCGCTGCCTAGTTTGACCGTTTGATTGGACTTTGCGAGTGATTGACAGCCGGCTCTCATAGACGGCAGTTTGACAGCAAGGCTCCAGCTCGACTCTGATTGGTTGTTTTCCTCCAGTCTGTGAAATCTTGCAGATGCCATTAGGAGCCCCGGAGGACACAGAGGCACATGATTTTTTTTTCAGCTTACCTTTCTCATGCACTACTGTCAGGATGTTTTATAAAAATAACTTTTTTTAATCATATTTGCTCCATTTCTACCCACTGCTGCTTTAAAGTCATTGTGTTCTGTGGAATAAGTGTGTGTGGCCTTATATTAGGCTGTACCACACGCCCCATGTGCCCACCACAGCCCTGCGTATCTGGGATAGTAAATTGTGAAGCAATTACTGTGGAGTCTTTACCAAGACCAGGGAATTATTTAAATTGCTTTAAATCATGACTACTGCCATCTGCTTTTGAGTTTTGCCAACTCTTGTCATTTTTCTGCATTGTGACGGTGGTTTTCGAAATACTCAGAATGTATGGTTAAGGCCATCTTCCTTCCACTGTTGCAGCTCCTCTTGCTTGACTGACATTTCAGTTGTCTCAAAGCTTAAAGTCTTTTGTGTGAGTCACCTGCTTCTATTTATCTATGCTCCCTCATTTGTGATTGGTATTGATTCAGTGAGGGAAACTGTCTCTAAAACGTTGAATGGTTGTCAACTCAGTTCAACTTTATTTGTTCAGCTCCAGCTTTCACTTACTGAGGGCTGAGGAGACCGACTCTCTCATATGAGCTGCAGACATTCAATACTGTCCTCGCTGCTGCTTGAGGAGCAGAGATCTCTGGAGCAAGCTGCTGAAGTGTTTATACTTCTGTCCATGAATACAGAGAGAGTGATTACAGCTCTCGGGGCAAGCTGACGTAAAAATAACAGTGTGATCCTTGGAGATGACACAACTTCCAGCAGCCTCTTGCCCTCTGGTGCTCTCCAAAAGTGAGAGTTGTCATATTTGGCTTTGGGTGACAGATGGCCAAGGGTCAGAACTCTGCACTAAGACAGAGAACAGCAAAGTGAGGCTCTGAAAGGATTTATTTGAGGAATCTGTCTGCCCTTCAGACCTTTTGTTCTCTTGTTGTTTTTTGCATTGGTGGTGATTAAGAATATTAAACAACATCCTCTGATTCAACAGTAACAAATTAATCCTAGATATTTCAAATTTTCAGCCTTCCTTCTTCTTCTCGTCTTGGCACTGCTTACTAGTTTGCTCTTTTGAGCAACACAGCTAAACTACTCTCATGTATGACTTAGAAAAGTGTTTTTTAAAGAACCAGTGAGTAACAATTAGGGGGATCTAATGGCAGAAATGGAATATAATATCAAAAGTATGTATGTAAAGTATGTTTTCTTT
>CAKAOH010041107.1:4994-69355 GCA_916701665.1 Sebastiscus tertius | reverse complement strand
ACACACACACACACACACACACACACACACACACTGGGAGGCTGACAGTTGTGCTGAAGCTGCAAGGTAGGGGAGACCAGGAGAGATGAAATGTTTGTCCTTCAGAAAATACATGCTCTCTGTGTAGGTGGTAGTTTCTACGCGTGTGTGTGCGTGTGTGTGTACGTGTGTGTGAGTCTGTCCATCACATGTTCAGCAGCCCTCACACCTATAAGCCAGTGAAGCGTGTTTAACCTAAATCACATTGCTACATCCCCCTCACAGGCCCGCACATTGACAGGGTCAGCTCAGTTGACTGGAGGTAAAGTGAGATGACCGTGTACGTACGAGTGAGTGTGTGTGATAAGGATAAAGGAAAAATCCTACACTGTCAAAATGGAGGAAACACCTTTTGTCCTTTTGCTGTATTTATTCCCCACCCCTTACCTCCTCTACATTAAACACACACTATCCTCTGAAGCTTAAAACAGCTGCGTACCATATCACACCGATCCTACCTTCTGTAAAATATCCTTATATACTACAAATTTGCTTTTCCAAATACATAATTGCTGTCTGAATAACTTCCATGACAACAGTTTTCCCATCCAGGAAATGTGATGTTTATGTTCTGCTTAGAAGTAATGTTAAGGAAGGGATAGTTTGGGTGTTTTGCAGAGGGGTTGTATGAGGTACTTATCCATAGTCAGTGTATTATCAACAGTAGATGACGCTCGGCCGGCCCCCAGTTCAGAGAAACAGACAGGAGTACTGACATGGGAGCAAAGCAATGTACTGCTGTGGACGGGGCCGCCAGCAAAACGTATTTTAGCCACCTAAAAGAAAGGCCCACCTAAAAAAATCCATATCAGTTGAAGTGTAAGCTATATTTAGAATATTTTCGGCTGTTTACTTTGCCATCAGAAAGCCATTTCCGACGGGGAACTGAATCCATTGTACCCATCTACACTCTCACTAAAGACATCAGACTCCATTAAAAAAACATAAAATGTAATTTTACCTCGCAGAACTCTGGAGTTGGTGGTCTACCGCTGCCTCGATCGGTTAGTGTGTTTGTGCTATTGTGTGACTATGGTGAATCCAAACCAACCAAAGTCACACAATAACACCAACACACTAACCGATCGAGGCAACGGTAGACGACTTGCATATCCTGCAAGGTAAAATTAATGTTTTTTTCAATGGAGTCTGGTTGCTTTAGGTGGTTAAAATACATTTTCTGCCCCGTCCACAGCAGTACATTGCTTCTGTGTCAGTACTCCTGTCTACTTCTCCAAACTGGGGGCATGCTGGCCGTCATCTACTGTAGGTAATACACTGACTATGGATAAGTAGCTCATACAACCCCACTTTAAAACACCCAAACTATCCTTTTAAGGAGTTACGGTGAGTTGTTAGGAATACAAAGGACTTTAAGATCTGAGACATGTGGGTTTGAGTCCTATGTCCTACATATTGTTGGGTTAAGGCAACTAAGACACTTGGGAAAGTTTAGGGAAAGGTTGTGGTTTTGATTTCTTGCCCCTAAGATTAACCACATGCTTTGAGTTACCGCAATATAACCATGAAATGCTTAATCACACTTAATCATATTGAAAGGACAACACTAAAAGTGAACATATTGCAGGGATGTTGAGTGGCAGTGAACAGTTTGCAGATACTGTACATTCAATATAAAAGTTTCCTCTTAACTTAATCTATGCAGATCAATTCAATATGAATGTAAGTTTAAGCATACAGGGTTGGTTTCACACACATACTGCAGACACACGTATATTTCCACTGGCTATCAGTATGATTTGGGCTTTCATCATCTTGAAAAACATAATTAAACTACAAGCTAACCTTCAAAAGGCAGACACGCACAGTAACTGTGATATTTGTTGAGACAGAACGCAAAAGGAAATGTAAGAGGCGGGGCGGCTGCATACAAAGTCAGTAGAAAGAAGCGACTAGACGGGGATTCGCCCAGGGCGGTGCAAATTGACGCCAAAGACGATCATGGCCAATTTGAAGCTGTTTCAACTTAAAATGCGTGCATATCCTGAGGATTTATGAATCCAGGGGGAAAGGAGGGAAATAACAAAGAGACCCAGAGTTTGTGGAGAGTTCAGTCAGAGGCTGAGCTGAACACAAACACAAAGGGACACTCTCACAGACAGCTAGCGTCTGTGGAGTTTGTACAGTGCTATGGCTGTTTGGGCTTTGCTTTCTGTCTGAACACACCTTTAAACTGTCTCTGCCTCTGCATTATCCCCTCTCCTTCCCTCCCCTATATCTCCATCTCCCACCTCCCCTCCCCACCGTGTTTCACATTACTCTGCGATAAGGCACGGCAGCACGACAGAGAGGCCCAGGGTTAACAGCCTGAGTTCAAGGCAGTGTGTGTGAATGTGTAAATCTGTACATGAACACTAAATGTGCTCGTATGTATGGACATTTATATGTACATATGTGTGTGTGTGTGTGTGTGTGTGTGTGTGTCTGTATGTGCTGTTGTTTTGCTATCCTAGGGTTCGAATTAGTTCAGGTTGAGGACCTCAGTTTAGGATTAAGATCAGAATAAGGTATACAGTAGTTTAGTTTAAATTTGTTGTTGTTTGCAATTTGAAACAAATTCATTTGTTTAAACATTTGTATTCCCGCTCCAACAGTGTCTGTCGTGTGTTCTTTTCCGTAACACATGGTGGATAACTTAATATTTTAGGAAGACCACCTCATTTCAAGACACAATTCCAAGGCGGTACATATCTAATATGGAGAAAAGAAGGCTCGCCGCACACTTCAACTGCTTTTCTGCTCTGATTCATCATCAGTTATTTGTGAATAACATTTCCCATGTGTACTTGCGTTAAAAAAGCACAGGTGTGCTTTATTTGATGTCATTATGAGCTCAGGGATTTGTACTGAGGAAGGTCTCGTGGCGTAATCATTATATACTTATTGAACCTAAACGTACAGAGTCCTATCATCTCACATTCCTCTATAATACATGAAATGAATGAATAAATTGCATCACGTATAGGTGGAGAGAAGAAAGTGGGAAGGGTAAGGAGTATTATATTATCCTATTTGAGAACCTTACATGTTATCTTATCTATAATAGTGATCACCGGCTGACAGAGTAAGGTTAAGTTTAATGCTTGGCGTGTAGCTGAGACTGTTAACATTAGGGTTAAAGGACTAGACCTCATTCAAATCTGCAATTAACATGCAATCTGATATGTTATCTGGATATTGACATCCGATCACACAGTAGACCTTTACATTCACACCTGTATTAATAAGCATTCTCATTATCTCGATTCTGCCCACTCTGTGATCGGGTCTCAATATGCAGATTAAGTAGGCAGAGCTAGTAGACTACTGATTGTCCTTTGCTGAGGGAGGGGTCCCATGTAGCTGTTAGGCCGGCTTGCTTGAGAGAGCAAAAAAGAAGCAGATTTACGTCATCTTTCAACTGATTTTTTGGGGTGTAAATCTTACATTCACACCTGGCTGAGATCTCATCCAACGTACAACGGTTCATATGATATCTGTATGAAAAAGTTATTCCTCATTTTTCGTTCGTTTTCCCACAAATGTCCAGCAAAACGTGACGCACGTGTCAATTTCCGCTCGTTACATGCATGCAGTCTTTTCAAAATAAACATCCGTCTTCACAGGAAACAACTTGGTAAGGTTTAGGAAATAAAACTATTAAGTTAGGTTTAGCCAGTACAACTACTTAGTTAGATTTAGGCAATAAAGGTACTTAGTTAGGTTTAGGAAAAGATCGTGGTTAGGGTTAAAATAACTCCGGAAGTTACTTAAAGCAGCAGTAGGTAGAATTGGAGCAAATATGAGTCTTGTGTCCTCCAGTGCTCCTAATGGCATCTGCAAGATTTCACAGACCTGAGGAGAACAACCAATCAGAGTCGAGCTGGTGTCTGCCGTCTCCGCCTCCGTTAAATGAAGAGCCAATAGGAACGCTCTCTCTCTCTCTCTCTCTCTCTGAAATGACCTGTGATTGGCCAAAGTCACCCGTCACGGGCTAGATATATTTTAAATCCTGAAAACAGAGCCATGAGGAGGTGCAGACGTCTAGTTATCTCTCAGAACACTTGAATTACAATATGCTGAAAGGTTATTATGGATTTTTTTGCCCAATGATGTCAAAAACATTCTGCCTACTGCTGCTTTAAGTACGGAAGCTACGTGAAAAATAAATCAACGTTTACTTCTGATTTCACACGGGGTATAAATAGCGGTCTCCTGGATGAAAGTGTGGTGTTTTTTGATCCACACGTCCTCCCTGACGTCCTCCCTACACAGCGTTTGTCGCTCTTTATACTTCCTGGTTCATGATTATGTGGATTACATACAAATTGATTTTGTGGGATATATATACAAATTTCAGTGCATTCGTAGGTATAGCTACGAACAGTGTATGAGTACAGCATCGCAATGCAAGTCAGACCTCCTCCAGATATTGTCTGGCTCCTCCGATAACATTCTGCATGCATTTACACCTCTAGACTCAATAGAAAGCTCCTTATAAATGTAGTATTGCTTGTGTGTGTGTGTGTGCGCATCCTTGTGGTCATTGATCAGCTGTGCAGGCAGGGCAGGGGGAGATGGGAGATAGGCATCACATGTTAGTCAGTTTATCAGAGCTGAGGCCATTCCTCACCTCGCTGCCTGTGGCAGACAGATGAAGGGGAGCAGCAGCCCACACCAACTCTCTCTCTCTTTCTCCACATCTCTCTTCCTCCTCCCTCTCTCTCTATCTCTACAGTACATCTCACTCTGCTTGCACCTCTTTCTCTCACTCTCCTCCTCTTCTTCTTGCCATCTATCTCTCTCTCTGTCTCCCTGTCTCTTCTTCCACCGTGTTTGAAGTCTTCCCAGATCCCACAGCAACATATGGAGAGAGAGAGAGAGCGACTCACTGAGACTGAGAGAGAGAAAGAGAGAGGGAACACATTGCATGATCAGTCAGGAGTTACATGGGTTGAGTGCTGCAGGGTGGGCTGATGGTGAGGATTGAGAAATATATGACAGATTTTCTTGTAAACTACCCAAAGTGGGAGTCTAGAAAGTGCTGTGTCTCGCTGTCTCATGCTGACAAACATATTAGTCACTGCATTTTTTTTTCCCCGCCGCGCACACACACAAACGCACACACACACAGACACAAGCACCATGGGTGCTCATTTCTTTCTCTCTCTCTCTTTTCACTTCCTCGCTCTCTTTCACCAACACACACACACTCCTACACACACAAAAACTTTCAAAGTCACACTTCTCAAGCACCTACTCTAGGGGAATGAGTGAAGATGAAAAAAACATCCGGCTTTCCACTCTGTGTGAAAGCCTGACAGATGTCCGTGTGTGTGTGTGTGTGTGTGTGTGGCCACAAGGCGGGGTGAAAAAATAGAGAGAGAATCTGTGTATGGAAGGCTAAAACACAAGGAGGGAGTGGGTCAGTGTGTGTGTGTGTGTGTGTGTGCGTATGTGTGAGAGGACATGGATACGATGGCTCGGCTCAGTTTTCCAGCACAAGAACAGAACAGCCCAGGTGTCCTTACAGCTGCTTAATACAGGCTGTCCTCACCCGACCCTTGTTTGGGTTCTGTGTGTTAAACACATGGACGCTTACAGCACATGCACACACACATTTCTTTTGGTTTTTTTTTAAAGCTGTTCAATTGGTGTGGTAAAATGCTTTTTCACATTTGCATTGAAAATGCATTAGTAAGACAAAATGCATTTTTTGTACACCCAAGAGCACAGATGAAAAGATAATAATGCAAGATCATTATTCACTACTCGCAAAACTTGAATTAATGATTGACTGCAAAAAGCAACAACTGACTCATTCTCTGTCATTTTGGATCCAGCTGTCATTACACCACTTTTTGTCATTTTTTAAATCTTTTGGGTATCATTATGCAAAACGTTTAAATTCATAATCTGGAAGAGATCTTGGTAACACTTTCTATGACGCCCATGCCTAAAATGCATTATAAACAAACTTAGAATACGTTATAATCTGCTAATAGCACTGTTTAATCATAGTTATAAGCACTCGAATATATTCAACACTTTATAAAGCACTTTATAATGACTTAGTATCAACAGGGACTTTTTTTTGCAAGGATCATAGTGTATTATATTACCATCGTTAGAATACATTATAATATTTTTATAATGTGTTTTAACAGTGATATATATTATTGTTTTAGGTTACTCTAAGTGGTCATTGTTTGCTTTAAGTAAAGTGAAAAAAATATTAAATCTATGCAAGAACTACACACAAACTACAAACTTAAAATTAATGTGTACTTTACTTAAAGCAGACAATGACCACTTATAATTAAAATACATTATAACAGTGACTATAATGCATTATGAAAAGATTGTAATGTTTAAATTACAACTATGGGAATTATAATACATTTTAATACGTGCAAAAAAAAATCTCAGTGAGTAACCAGTAATTATGAAGTATTATGATATATGACCTTATAATTCATCATTATGAATAATTATGAGTGCTTATAACTATGATTATACAGAGCTATAAGCAGATTATAATGCATTATAAGTATGCTTATAATGCATTATAGACATACGTATAATGCATTATATGACTATACTGCATAAAGTATATGATTATAATGTATTACAACAATGGGAATTATAATACATTATGATCCTCACAAAGAAAAATTACCAGCAATTATGAAGTATTATGATACTTGACCTTATAAGTCATTTTTAAATGCTTTATAATGTGTTGTGATTATTATTATTGCATTATGAATATGTATCAGTGCTATAAACAGATTATAATTCATTATAAGTATGTTTATAATGCATTATAAATCATATTTACTGCATGAGGTGAGAAAGTGTAACCCTATTTGGACCTAATTTATTATGCAAAATGAACACACGTAGCTGCTCCGTCTCTTGAAAGCCTGGTCCGTCCATGGCAGCTCTTCTCAGGGCCGAGCTTTGTTCACGGGATCTGTACACTAGAAACATGCACAGACTGCCTCCGTCTTTTCTCCTTGTTGCGGCAGAGCCAAAAGCTGACTGCATCAGTAATCAGTCATTGGCCATGCAGGGTCTCCGGTCAGGAGCTCCTCTGCTGTGGAATTCATCAGCACGTGGATCCGAGGGCAGCACTTAGGGGAGTTACCAGCCTCACCAGACAGCTGGCCGCGTCTGCCTCCGCTATTAGCGCACATGTGAACACACACACAAACATGCAGCGTTGATCTCACATTTAGTGTAAAGACTCACTGATCGGGTCATTGCTAAACACTGAAGGTGAAAATACACGCCTAGAAGATATACAAATAACACGGGCTGATGCAAGTCTACTCATCCGACCTTTACGGCTTTACATAAAATGTCTCTGAAAGCCTTTTTTAACTATGCGTCCACACATCCCTATTCATTCGGTATAGATTCTCTGTTTTTGCTCACTGTCGCGGGTTTGGTCTAGGCTCACTGATCCCCCCTGCTCCTCTGAGCCGCTATTCCCCTAACAGTATAGCTCAGTGTAGGTAGCCCTCTGGAGGAACAAGGGCAAAAAAAAAAAAGTGGTACAGGAAGACGGGAGGAGGGTAGATTAAGAGATGAGGGATGAAGAGAGAAAGGTAGGGAGAGAAAAGAGGGCGATGGAGGAAGAAAGGAGAGGGAGGGGAGAGCAAAGTGAGAGAGAGGAAGGGCAAGAAAAGGGAGTGTGTATAAGTGTGTGTGTGTGTATGCTGATGAAATCTGCCGTCCTCAGCAGCCTCCCGTTAAAAGAAATCGGATTAGCTCTCCTCCGGGAGAGAACCTTCAGGAATGCAGATGACGGATTGCGGCGCACAGGTCTCTCTCCTGGACTCTAAGAGGCCCTCACACACACACACACACACACACACACACACACACACACGCACACACGCACACACGCATTCACCATCAGCAGACAAAGAACTCAGTTTTCCGCTCACTCCTTTTCTCTCCAAAGGGCATTTCTTCATTTCCTCTCATTCATAAATACATGATTGTACGTGATCGAAATAGAAAAAGGAGGCGCCCTCAATACCAATTCACTTTGTCCTATCGACGGAGCTTTTCCTCACATCGGCTCTGTCACTTGTCAGTTTTTCCAATTTGAAAATGAGTTGATTTTTGATTTGATTAAATTTATTTTGAACAAAGAGAATCAGGGTTTAAATCAGGTTATTCCCTCCAAGTACAATAAAGGTACAGAGAATTATCTGGGTGACATTGGTGCAGGAACATATTGACGGAAGACATACAGAACATACCGGCACAAAATAGGTGACCATGACAAAATGCGGTCCAATGTACATGCACATCTCCAGTGTATATATATATATATATATAAACTATACCATTTATACCAAGATATTAATCTTATCTGATGAAGGTCTACTTACTGTAATGTTGTGACTCGGTAAAATAACCCACAATGTGCAGGATTTCTGGTTCCTTCTCAGTTTTTGGTCCTATGCACCTGTCGGGTGCATAGGACGGGTGTTTGAAGTGGGGTTGTATGAGCTACTTATCCATAGTCAGTGTATTACCTACAGTAGATGACGGTCAGCACGCCCCCAGCTTGGAGAAACAGAC
Source organism: Sebastiscus tertius (assembly GCA_916701665.1). Taxonomy (NCBI): domain Eukaryota; kingdom Metazoa; phylum Chordata; class Actinopteri; order Perciformes; family Sebastidae; genus Sebastiscus; species Sebastiscus tertius. The sequence continues at coordinate 60,715 of CAKAOH010041107.1, read as the reverse complement.
AGGAGTTAACGCACAGAAGCAAAGCAATGTTCTGCTAGAGACGGGACCGGCAGCAAAACGTATTTTAGCCACCTAAAGGAAAGGCTCACCTAAAAAGAAATCAATATCAGTTTAAGTGTACGCTATATTTAGAATATTTTCACTGCTTTACCTTGCCGTGAGACAGCTTTAAAGTATATACAGTTTCCAACGGGAAACTGAAGCTGAAGTTATCTATGCTCTGGCCAAAGCTACCACACTCCATTGGAAAAAAGAAACAGTAATTTGACCTCCCAGAACATTGCTGGTCTACCACTGCCTTACTTGGTTAGTGTCTTTATGTTATTGTGTGACTTTGGTTATTTTGGATTCACCAAAGTAACACAATACCACAAACAAACTAACCCATTGAGGCAGCGGTAAACCAGCAACCTCTGTGTTCTGCGAGGTAAAATTAGAGTTTTTGCAGTGGAGTCTGGTTGATCAAAAAAGGCTGTCTGATGGCAAGATAAAGTGGTGAAAACATTCTAAATACAGACACTTAAACTGACATTGATCTTTTTAGGTGTCTAAAATACGTTTTGCTGACGGCCCCGTCCACAGCACTATATTGCTTTGCTCCCGTGCTGTAACTCCTGTCTGCTTCTCCAAACTGTGGGCGCTTCGACCGTCATCTCCTGTAGGTAACACTGACTATGGATAAGTACCTCATACAACCCCACCCAAACTAACCCTTTAAAGGAGTAGTTTGACATTTTGGGAAATACACTTGTTTGCTTTGATGACAAGATTGATATCACTCTCGTGTCTGTACACTAAATATGAAGGCACAGCCAGACTGGAAACAGTTAGCCTGGCTCTGTCCAAAGATTAAAAAAAAAAATAAAAAAAAGCTGCCTACCAGCAACCTCTACAGCTCACTAATTAACATGTTATATCTAATTTCTTTAATCTGAACAAAAAACAATATGTAAAACCATACAATCTTGTCATCTAACTCTCGACAACAAAAGTGAATACGCACATTTTCCAAAATGTTCAGCTATTCCTTTAATGGTAAGAAGAAAAATACAGATAAAGTTGTGACTAACTTTGTTATCTGTTATCTTTTCAATTGTCACGTTGTTGCAGTTTAATGTCATTTCATATTTTTTCTGATCCAACTCTCTTAATTTGTGATTAATCCTGCATGTTTATTGTTTTTTTTCTCTTTCAGACTGGCATGGCGTTAACATACGATCCCGCTGCAATGCAGAATGGGTAAGAGCTTTACGGTCAATCCATCTTTGGCACCATGTCTAATACACTCACTTCTTGGCTCATAGGAGCCCAGTCAATACCACTGCCATACATAAAGATTAATGTAGTGGCTGCACTTTGTCACTGTTTGATTAGGAAGATCTATATGGACTTCAAATATTGGTTTTCATTGAGAAATGGCAAAGGGTAGCGGAGTGAGCTTGTGTGTGTGTTTGGGTCTTTATGTACGTGTGTGTTCCTGTGTCTTTATGTCATGACTTAATGGCGCTGTGGAAATAAATGACCCGGCAACATGTTTTATTTTTCCCCGCAGTACTGAGACAGGAAGGAGAGTGTTGAGGCTCTCCTCTATCTCCCTCTGGCCTCAGTCGTACACAGGAAGCTCCTCATTCCCCGCTTCCTAAACCACTTATCCCCCAGTGACTTGGAGTCAATCTCAACCAAAAAAAAAAAAAAAAACTGGATGAATAGCATCGCTCATTGCACACAGCCTGCCATGTAAAAGCCTCCTTTGCTGCAAATCCGCCAAATTATAATCCCACAGATATTTGTGTTAAGCAACAGACCTGCTGGGAAAGGAATGATTCACTCGTAATATATTCGACCAGAAGTTTAGCTTAATGATCGTGTTCCAGGAAAAAAGGGAAATCGGGTGAATTAAGTAGCAAAGGATATAAAAGTAGTCCGTTTTATTCAAGTGCTAATGCAATGTAGAAAATAGAGAAATAGAGTGACTCAGCTAGCAAAGAATTTAGAAGAATATAGTCCATTTAATTCATATGTTAATTTGAAGTAGAAAATAAAAATGCAGTTGAACTGAAAATGTAAAACAAAAATGGCACTTCACATTTGTACGAGTGCTTATCGCTACATCAAAATTCAAATGCAATTTGGACTATCCATCCATTTTCTGCCGCTTATCCGGGGCCAGGTTTGTGGTGGTGAGGTAGTTCAGACGTCCCTCTGCCTAGCAACGTTTGCAGCTCCTCCTAGGGGATACTAAAGTTCCCAAGCCAGATGAGATATACATATAGTAATCTCTCCAGAGTGTACTGGGTCTACCCCAGGGTCTCCTACCAGTTCCTCTAAAGGAAGGCACCCAGGAGGCATCGCGATCAGATGCCCGAACCACCTCAACTGGCTCCTTTCGACGCAAAGGAGCAGCGGCTGTACTCCGAGCTCCCTCCGGATGTCTGAGGTCCTTACCCTTTCTCCCCTCAGCCACCCAATGGAGGAAACTCCTTTTGGCTGCATGTATTTCCAAAGCTCATGACCATAGGTGAGGGTTGGAGTGTAGATCGACTGGTAAATCAAAAGCTTTTCCTTCCGGCTCAGCTCCCTCTTCACCACAATGGTCCGGTACAAAGCCTGTGTTACTGCTGACACCACACCAACCCACCTTCAGGCTCCATTTTACCCTCAAGTCCCAAGGATCTGTGATCGTCCCTAGAACCAGTCTGCAATGCCAGCACACCTAGGACCCCACCTTTGCCACGGCTATCCCTGTGGGTGGTGGGCCCACAGGGCAAATTGGATTAGTGAATTCAAAATACGATTCTGATGCAAATTACCCATTTATGTATATACTATTGTGGCTGTGGGACTGAATTTACATTTTCTAGTTTGCATTAATATTTGAATGAATTTAACTGTATACTTTCATAGGAGAGCAGCAAAAAGAAACGTTTTTTGCCCATATCAAGATGAAATCCAACCTAAAAAGACACAACACTGTAAGCTGTTCCCATATCTCATCTCAAGTAACACTTGAACAGTATTTCAGAGTTTCTTTTTATCCCTTGACCTCTAATGAACAAACTGTTGTAAAAGTCCAATAAGAGAAATTCAAATCGATTTATTGGGAAATTGGGAGTTGTAGAGCGACGTAAAAAGGACTGTAAACATCAATCACAGATAAAGAGGATAATAAAAAACCCATTGTATTTAACAATGTTTTACAGCTGGTGTCTCCGAGACTCCAAACAGAAGTAAATGCCTTTTTCTGTAGCTGACTTCTGAAACTTGCCATCAGTTCAAAATCAAGTTGATAAAACTCTTAACATTGTTTGGTCCGGGGTCTCCAGCACTGAACAGAACATTTGGGTTACAATTAGGGCAGTCAATTAAAATATTTAATTGCAATTAATCGCATTATTGTCCGTAGTTAATCGCGATTAATCACACATTTTCTATCTGTTCTAAATGAACCTTAAAGGGAGATTTGTCAAATATTTAATACTCTTATCAACATGGGATTGGATAAATATACTTGCTTTATGCAACAACAGCTGTCAGTGTGTCAGTGTGCTGACTTGACTATGACTTGCCCCAAACTGCATGTGATTATCATAAAGTGGACATGTCTGTAAAGGGGAGACTCGTGGGTACCCATAGAACCCATTTTCATTCACATATCTTGAGATCAGAGGTCAAGGGACCCCTTTGAAAATGGCCATGACAGTTTTTCCTCGCCAAAATTTAGCGTAAGTGTGGAGTGTTATTTAGCCTCCTTCGTGACAAGCTATGACATTGTACCAATTCATTCCTTAGGTTATCTAGTTTCATATGATACCAGTGTCTTCACTCTAGCTTTAAAACTGAGCCCGCTACGACCTCCGAAAGATCAGGTTATGTTAATGCGCATTAACTTTGACAGCCTTAGTTAAAATATAATGTAATACACAACTTGAAGAGCGGATGCTGTATCTTGAATGTGGGCTCATCAAACCCAGTACATAACTTGTCTAATGTCCTCAGACAGTAATATGATCTTCATCTCAGGTGACAGAGACTATTGGACATTCCACTTGGCCTCCCAGGGGGATCACGGCGACACTCGGTCGCTATAAACCTTCAGCAACGAGATAAAGCAGCGAAGCCGACCACCTCGCTTCTCTGCAGCTCATGTCGAGCCTTACCTTCTTGAAATGCATTGAGTTTTCCCCGAGCTCAGCCTAGAAGCGTGCTGCTTAAAGCCAGCCAGGCAGCACGGTACAGTGTCGCCTTAATACTGGAAGAAAAAAAAATACATACAACCTCCTACTTTATACGATGACAAAGCTCAATTTGATGTGATAAAACCCGACTTTTCAATTGAGAACGCTATAAGACACTTCATGAAACTTTTATGTGGCGTTCGAAATACAATATATGGCCGAGTGTTTGCTCTGAACAAGCAGCGGGATAAATCTACGGTGTTGTGTGTGTATATGTGTGTGTGTGCTCTAGTTTGCAAGAGTTTCTTTCTTATATAGACAAAGATCTGTAAGTTAATACACCGGTTTTTGTTTGCTTACATTGTGTTCTATATACCTAATATGATTTTGACAAACTAATTCTGCTCTTCTTTTACTCTTTTCCTCTTCAATTTCCTCCACTCTCCCCCTCTTTCTCTCTCCCTCCTCAGGTTCTACTCCTCGCCTTACAGCATCGCCACCAACCGCATGATTGCACAGACCTCCATCACGCCCTTCATCGCTGCTTCCCCCGTTTCCACATATCAGGTGGGCCATAATGCGCTGCATTATGGGTAGATTGCTGTCCGTGTATGTGTAATGTGAGGGTTTGTTTTGTGTAAAGGGGGATGGAAGAGAGGGGGCGGGCTGCCGAACAGCGTGAGGTTCTCTCTTCTCCTCTCATCGTTTTCTTCGCCGCTCCAGCTGTGCTCGGTGACATCTGTTTCGTGGGCGGCAAACACAACAGGCATCAGAAAACAAGCAACGAAAAAAGAAAGGGATTAAGAAAAAAAAAAAGGCTGACAGGGTAGAAAAATATAAAATCACCCATCAAGAATGAAAGTGTCTAAGAAAAACAAGCACTTTCCTCCCTTCCAGTTTCCTGACCTCTTTCGTGCTCGCTCAGCTGCTAAAGGCGTTTTTTTAATTTCTTTTATTTTTCTACTAACTTGGATCCAATCGCTTCCTCTTCCAAAGTGAATTTCCACTTTCCTCACGGCTGTGATGTGCAGAGTAATGAAAGAGAACAGAACAGGAACGTGAAAATTGGCTGTGTGAGATGTCAAGAGCGTTAACCGTTTTCCCGTCACCGCGCATTTCACGCGGCACCTTTTGCTGAATCCAAACATCAAGGAGGCGCCGCCGCCGTGCCCTCTCTCGCTGAGACGCTATCGTTTAACATCGGCTCTGTTTGGTATGCAGAGGCAGACGAGACGAGGATAGTGAGCAAGAGAGAGAGAAGGTGAAGGATAGATGGGGAAAATAGAAGGGACAGATGGAGAGAAAGACAACTACGGAGAGGAGGACGGGTAGTACGGGTGGTAGTGATGGCGATGACTCAAGTGGTGGGGGTGGGAGGGGAGGCGGGCAGTGGAGGGGTGTTGCTGAAGGTTGCCGTGCCCGTCTTTGAGGCGCGCTTGATTAAAACTCTGGTCCAGTACCTGCGGTGGAGGGGCAGGGGAAAGGGGAGGAGGGAGAAAAGTGGGCCAGGGCGCGTCTCTAATCCGCTCTCGGAAGGCTTCCCAAATTGATTTATCAAAAACAATGGCCAGGCTTTTGAGGAATATTAATCCTCACAGTTTCAATATCGGGCAGCTCTGCCGCCGCTTCCTGTAATATTGCCCTTCAGCCAGTCACGGCAGGAAGGTGAGTCCTTCATCTTCTGTTCAAGTACAAAGAGACGGAGGAAGAAGAAAAGGAGAAGACAAGCCAGGCAGCCACATAACGCCAGACAAAAGCTTCCTTTTATGATGGAAACTACTGCCTTTGTAATGAAAATCTCAAGGTGCATAGGGATGACTGTATATGCCATTCCTTCTTTTATGTTTATGTTGAGTGGATATTTTTTTTTTTTTTTGAGCTGCTAGTTTCGTTGGCATCGATTTATCAAATCTGCAAATGACCCGTACCGACTGCAGCGCTCTGGTGTTCTGTCAAGCCTCCGGTGAGCTCGGATGATGATTGGCTTTGTTTCCTGGAAAAGCAGCTTTGATGATCCACATGACAGGAGCCAGCCGAGGCCAGATCACCACCAAGATCTCAGCTAGTGCCGCCAGCCAGCCGTGGCCTGGTTTACATCACTGGCTCTGCAGACTGGCTCACTGGCTGACTAAATATGTGGCTGGCTGGCTTGCTGGCTGGCTGGCTGGCTTACTAACTAGCTAACTGGCTGGATGGGTTAGTGGCCAACTGGCTTAGGGACTGACTGGCCGTTTCTTTTGGCTTACTGGCTGACAGGCTGTTTTTAATGGTAACACAAGCTGTGAAGTTCAGCCAGAGGTAGGGAGCTTTTTAGGTCATGCACATTATAGCGTTCACTCACACTTGAACCTACTGTAGCTATAGAACAACTGTACCTCGCTAACTGTTGCAATGAATAAGAATATGAATAAGCCAAACCACTCCATCAGAGCTGTTTTAGGTCCTTTGGGAAAAATCCAAGCGAAGTCTTCCGGGTCTCTGAATGCGGCATTTGAGCATTTTCCATTAAAACTGTCTTGATAGCACTCTGCCCATGGCTGTCTGTTTAATTTTTTATTGTTCTACAATTTTACCAAAAGGGCCATCATTTCCATCAGAGAGAGAGGCTGCGCTCTCTCAGGCAGCTACATGAGCAGTAGTGGCACACACTGTACAGTATTTCTGTCAAGTTGTGCGGCAAAAGTCAAACAAAATTGAACTTTGAACCCAAATACGCTGAACTCCACAACACGCAATCATAGACTGTATATATAAGAAGTGGACTTAATAACTGTGACCTCACCGATTGGTTTGTGGACTGCCGTTGTGAAGCTTCGAGTACTATTCGGACTTCGCTCCAGCTCCGCTCTAACTAGCTTTGTTTGAGAGCGTGCCAAACTAGCTGCTAGGCAGGTATTATGCAAATGTGTTACTTGGTGACATCACCATGTTACGGGAGAAAAGGCAGGACTTCAATCGAGGCGTTTCAGGTAGTTCAGGAGCAGTGTTTCTGTGGGGGAGGGTAACTCCCTTTGGTGTGGTCTTTGGGCTTTGTAACAAAAAACTATATAACACACTAAAGGAAGAGGGAAAAGCATAACAAGTCCTCTTTAATCTAAAACTGTAGACAGTGTGCCAGATGGGTCTCAATCAGGTTCACAATCGCTATCAGTTTTGAGGCATGTCAGATGGCACAATGAACATCTGCTAAATCATAGCATTACACTAGCTCGCTAGTGTAATGCTATATATTTTCATGTTGTATTCTGATTGGTTGGCTTCCAAACGTGGGTCTTAGCAGTAATCATATCTTGGGATTTTCTTCCTAAATTTCTGACATTGTCTCGTCTCCGGCCACCAAAGCTCTAAATCGTCCGAGAGTGGACTCATTGTAATCCAAACGACCGTTTTTGATTTACGGCCAAAGACTTCACCACACTCCTCAACATCTCTTCTGGGACGGCCCAAAGTCGCGCGGTGTCAAGGGGGCTTAATTCTGATGAGAGTCTATTAAATAAATCACATGATGGTCACGCAGTATCTTGCATGAAGATAAGTGATTAAAGATAAGCTTTCTCTGTGTCTATCTGCTGTCCCGTTCAGCTGGGGAGAACAAATACCGGCATGTGTAAACAAACAGACTTGGCTTCGTGTTGTAGAATATCAAGCTTGTTTAGGTGCGGATCCAAATCACGCGTTTGGGTTGGCGCAGAGGATTGATTGCTCTTATAGCAGATTATTCCGTGTTTGTCTTTGTTTAATCTAATCATTTTACCAGGATCAGTGGCCAGCCTGTGTGTTTGTCTGCTACAAGCTGTCTAATTCCTCTCTCCAGCACATCTAAAAGCTCCGTTTGTTCCTCCATTTCCCTCGGTCTCTTGATCATTGTCTGTCACTGTTTCACCGTCTCTTTAACTTTCTCATCTCACGTTTGTGAATACGCATGTCTGTATATGTTTTCCCTCTGGTATTAGCTTGGCAATTCTCTGAAACAAAGAAATGTTCTGTCCACCATTCTCAAATTCCTTTTTACTTTTAACAATAAGCCTACTGAAATGGCTCCTCTAAGCAGTCTGTCCCTCGAATTTTCACAATGTTTCACTCCTCTTGCAACAGCACTGGGTGCGCCATTAATATTATTATTATAATAGAGAAGGAACCTAATTTATGGGCTCCGTGCACAAGTCATACTGTTGGCAATAATGAGAAGACAGGAGGGAGATTTGCTGCCTCCAGACTTTCAAATTCTTTTTTTTTTTTTGTAATTCTTTGGCACAACTTAATCTGTGTAAAGTTCAGCCATTTTGGTGTATTAAAGCCAATGCAATCACTTTAAAACCTCCAGACTAGGGGAGTATTTGAACATATTGTGAATATTTGAACAACGTTTAATGCTTTATGTGGGATACTACTTGGATCCGACTTGGATCGTGGAATTGTCACCATCATTTCACACTTTATGTGTTTCTCCACAGGTCCAGAGTACGTCATGGATGCCTCATCAACAATATGTTATGCCTACAGTAAGTACTCTACCATTCACCTACAGTAGCTGCTCTTGGCTTCCCATTGGGGCCCACCCTTTGCCTTGACTTTCTCTTTCTTGTTGAAAGGTTTTAGGAGGAACTAGTTAAAAGAACTTTATTTCACATTGGTGCTGAAAATAGTTTACAACATGGAGGATTTTTTTTATATTTAGAGCAATAATCCGAATGATGAGAAAAAATAGCCTGGAAAAACAGTTAAGCCACATTCTTCCTCTGCTGCAGGTCAAATGTTAAACCTACTAAACTGCATACATGCACATACCATTACAGTACCACATGAAACCTCCTTATAGCTAAATGATTACACCAATTTTGTCCTGGAATTACTATACACAGCTCTATAAAGGCATATTATCCCGCTCTGATAACCACATGTTTCCATCTTTCCTAAGTATACAAACACATTTAGTTTTTATTTTTTTTGGTTGGGAGTTTATAGGTGTTGGATGTGCCAGGAAGCGATTCAGCATCATTTACCAGACCGCAGCACAATACAGACAGGCTGTTGCTCTGGGTTACCAGCCCAGACAGCAGACAGGGAAAAATTAATATTAATTAGATTTAGTTCACCAGCAACGCAGCCTGCCACAGTAGAACGGATGTAGTCGCTTTGCATCCAATGGTATTCATTCTAGTTGAAGAGTGCAGAACATTGGTTTTCTGAGAGTCCCAAATTTGGGGATTTTTTAAGGTCAAAGAATGTCCACACGAATGAGTTATTTAGTATTTTCTTCACCTATAAAATCATATTTTACGAGTGAAATTTGCTTTTCATTGACAAGTGGGACTGTTTTTAGAGACTCTAATAGCCGCAGCGTTTATAATCACTTTTTGGATCCATGTTTTCTGTAACGTACCAACAGTATTGTTTCAGTATACATCCCAGATTCTAGCGACAAAGAGCATTAGTGGTTTACTAAATTGTTTTAAGGTTGAAGCTTTAACTGATCCTGGCTCCGGGAGTGTTCTCGTTTTGTTGCTTCGAGGTTTTTAATCATTCTGCCAGAGGCTTTAATGTTTGCTTGAGGCTTTCCGTGGCCCCTGGAGCACTGAGACAGACAAGGGCACATGTGTTTGATTCTTTACAATGGTGAAACAGCTTCACAATTGTTCCACAGACAAAGATTAGCTAAATTGACGTCTTACTTAAAGTGTGCTACAGCACACAGTGCCCTGCAGTACAATACAGAGAGCACTTGAATATTTCATACAGTAGACTGAAGCATGTTATTGTAAAAGTCTGCTATACTACAATGAAGGCATTTTATTATAGTACATCGTAAGCATGTAGATATTATCATATAACTGATGCAGTAAGTTAGTAACACTTTATAATAACCATCATTAATTCATGCTAAAGTAATAGTTAATTAAACTTTATTATAGTACAGTAATAGTTATTTTACTGTTATCAAACAATGAAATGATAATTAGTAATGTTTACTAATTATTAGTAATGCTATAATTTATACAATTTTAACAGTTTATTGTTGCACATATTATAACATTTTAAATACCATATTAAGTATTTCTTAATGGTTAATAAATGGTTTGTAAACTGTCTATAATCATTATTAAGATTGATAGTTAATACTTTGTTAATGGTTAATAATTTGTTTCTGGTCCATCTATCTATGTAATGTTTATAGAATTTTTACAAATGATTTCTTAAAAGTTTACAAATAATTTGTTAATTATTAACAAATACTTAATATAGTATATAAAATGTTATAATGTGTACAACAATAACCAGTTAATAAACAGTTTTTTATGTAATTAGAATGTTATTGTTTTCGTCTTTTATCAGCTATGATATAATATCAAATTTATAAACTAATTATTTCATATTACACAAACTAATGATAAAATAACAGCAATTATATCATTACTAATAATTAGTAAACATTATTATTTTTTAATTGTTTGTTAACAGTAAAATAATTATAAAACCAACTATATAACTAAAGTTTAATTCACTTGCTTAATTTCATTTACCATTTATTAATGATGGTTATTATAATTTGTTACCAGTTATTTTGCCTTTGGAAAATAAATTGTCACCCTGAGGGTAACATGAGTTATTTTTTGCTGAAATTACCTCTAATGAATCACACAGCCACATAATTTAACTCATGCTGTCATATTAAAGTTCGCTACTCTGGTAGGTAGCACCTTACTATTAGGATTTATGATCTTGCAGTGCAGTGTAATATAGTGAAGTTATATGGTGAAACACACGCTTTAGAAACTACAAAACTGTAGTGTCCCACTCTGTATAGTTAGTAAATATCAACCTGAAAGCCTTATAATAATATGAACAACCTGAATAATTGTTGTGTAAGATTTATAGATACAGTATTATTCAATAATAAACAGTAATTTCATCACCAATTTCAAAATGTATATTTAAATTTTATTTATGGATTATCATCCACAGAAAAATGTAACATTGTAATGCCGTTTCTTACATTAATTAATTGTGTTTCCCTTAGCGGTTTGTCAGTTTTGTTGTTGTTGGCCAGAGTAAACCAAGAAAGCAAATTTTTTAATGTGGTACAAATGTTAATAGGCCAATGAAAAAATAGAATTAAAGATGCAGTTAGTATGATTTAGCAGCATCTAGTGGTGAGGTTGCAGATTGCAACCAACTGAAGTTTCTCCAGTGTGCCAAATGTGTAGATAAACTACGGTGGCCAACGCGAAAATGTGAATGGCCCTATCTAGAGCCAGTGTTTGGTTTGTAATAAAAACATAACGATTCTTATTTTCAGGTGATTATACACTAAAGAAAACATACTTATTAATATCATATTCCATTTCTGCAAATAGATCCCCCTGAATGTTACACATTGCTCCTTTAACGCATATTTTCTATGCTTCTGTTGCTACTTTCATTGAAAAATGATGTTTGCTTCAAGCAACCACGGAAGTGTCAATAGCATTGTTAGCCCGAGTCAAAAAGACAACTGCTTGCGAGTCCCAACGATCGAGCAAATTGGGAAACACTGGACTCCACAGCTGATGGTCCGGCACTCACTCACTGGAGGAGTGCTCAACCAGCCGCGTGGCTCCCCCGCTGAGGCCATTTACCACTCAGTCCTACCCATCTCACTTCCACACCCGCTGTGGGACAGTGAACATGTAATCTGGTCGCAGCAGGCCACCAGCTAGGCAGTCACACACACACACACACCACACCCAGCTGCAGCTGCCCTCCAAGCCACTCAGTTTTGCCTTTCAGCAACGCGACCTCCTGCCTGTCCTACGAGTATCTTAACTCACCCGGCCTTCACTTTCCTGGTGATGCTTGTTTCACACAGGATTAAAGTTAGCTCGCTAACAAGCTAACCGCTTTCGCTGCTGAGTCTGCCTGTTGTGAGAGTGACAGTGTCGTGGGTGGTAGGCATTATTACAAGGTGAATGACAAGAATGCTTTCTAATAGTTTAACTGCTCAGCATGTGCAGTGCTGTGTGCAAACGTGTACGTGTGTAGTTCTGTATACACATAAAGATATCTCTGTCCGTGCATCTAAACCAGGGGAAGTCATCTTAGTTCATGGGCCACGTACAGTCCAATTCAATGTCAAGTGGGGCCAGACCAGTAAATCCATTGCAGAGTAACCTATAAATACCAACACCTCCGAATGTTCCCTTCATTATAGTGAAAAATCCATTTACTAAAGAGATGACGAGCACCCTGAGATGTCTCGCTGATCTCTCGGCTACGACTACAAACCTTCCGACAATTCATTTATCTTCTATGTTCTCACTTTTCCTGGCAAGTTCTTGCACTTTCCGCCATGATGAGTCTCGTAGTGGCGCCGAATATTATATCCTTTGAGCACCGAAAGGTGCTATGAACACACCAAGCACACTGGCTTCCCATTTACTTCTGTAAAGAAATAGGAACTGGTCCATTTTTCACTTGGAAAACCGGACACTGTTTCCACTTTCCTCCTTATTTGACAGACATTTTCCAACGGCAGCTCCTGCATGAACAGTAGCTTGACAGTGTTGTGTCATGTAGCCTGTACGTAAGCACGTGGGATCTATAATACATCCAGCATAGGGCTTGTTATCAGGACAGCGCAACTCCCAAATAGGAATAGCAGTGCATTTTATTGAATAATTGGATACCATTTTCATCATCTTCTGGCATCTTCTCAGACTCTTTAGTCACGTGTTGTTATGGGTTGTCTGTCAGTACGTACGCAGCCTCATCATCTATGTTTGCCTGATACATATTTGTGTGCACTCTATGTGTTATGCAGTATGCAGTGCCATATGTGCGGTCCATACTGGTTATTCCCAACCAGACCGTACGGCTGCCTGACGGCCGTCCATCTTCCCACCTTATGTCACCAGGCCTCTTGGAGCCATTGGCAGTAGCCACTAGCCAGTAGCCACATTGTACTGTGGTGTTCATCCCATCAAGCCTTCATGCCAGAAGTAGCCATGTGGCCGTATCTGTCCCCATGGCCCCGTCCCCATTGTGTTCCATTGACTCTCTCTGTCACCAAACCGGCTGCTAGTTGCTAACCCCAGCTGTCACCGCCGTCACTGGATCATAGCTACCAATCTGTCTGCCTTTATGACCCGCACTCATATCCGCTACCAGCTACATACACAGTAGACCGCCCCTTACACACACACACACACGCAGCCTGCCACCAGCTCAGTGAATCACATCAAATTACCCAAGCATGCTAGCTTCAAGAGCTCGGGGGGCCTCCTCAAAGCATTAAAAACCAATTGATTGTGCTGGAGTTTGGCCGGTCCCACCACGTGTCGCGTGTTAAACCAATGGAGCGTTGTGCAATGGCGCTCCACGGTGTCCGGGCAATATGGAGGCGGTCGAGCGTGGAAGGGGAAGGGGTCACAGCTAGCCAGTCAGATGTCAGTATAGAATAGAACAGACACATAACAGGCAGCCTGACGGTAAATTACCAGTTAGGGGCCGTTCACATGTTGCGTCTAAAAACATGTGGAAAACACCAGCCGTGACGCTTTCATCCTTTTATCCAAGGTGCTTGTCGTACCTGCCGTTACTAAGCAAAACCTGCGCACTGTGATGATAATGAAGTTGCGGTAATTTAGCAGTAAGCCTCACTGACTAAACTAAACAAACATGAATGGATTTCGTACACCGTTAATCCCTCATAATGACACTAACGTGAAAACAGCTCACCAGTTATACCAAGTTCTGAGCTGATCTCCAGGCGTTGTTCCTTATGGTGGTGTCAAAATAAGAAGAACCTGACAGGTGGTAACTCTCTGGGTATCTTCAGTTTGGCTGACCTTTCAATCATATGTTTTGACATCCTTGGATGGAAAGGGTGAACTATGTCCTGTGAAGCTGTTTTGTTAATTCTTGTCACATGGTGCGCTTGCTGCATACGAAAAATACGCAGGTGGTGCTTTCAGTTTTGAGTGCGGCTTGTTGCGCGTCTCCATTTAAAATAATGCATTTGTGAACATGTGAACGCCCCCTTAGGTTATGTTCACACTACAAGATTTAGGACATATGACTATTTTGCATCATCAATACCAGATGCAGAGTTGCAGAAATCACTCCTCCCCTCCGCCTGCTATATGAAAACAATCATGATAAATAGTCTGAGTGAGGAACTTCCACTGGGAGAAAGAAATGAAATGATTTCATGACCTTAAAAGTACATAGCTCTCACTTCGCCGAATTTAGCTTGTTGGTAAAATGATGTAAAGTGTCAGATATATGCTACAAAATAGTGTCAAACAATAAATTGTGGGAAATAATAGATGATATATTGAGTGGCAGAAAATCAAACTATATTGAAGTTGAGAGCAACCCGACCCAGACTTTGCTTATTGCCCAGTAAACAGAGAGCATTGCAGCTTGCACCGCTTCGGCAAAGGTGTTTGTTTTTTATCAGACTAGATTAAGTTTGACAAGTCCATCCATACGAAACTGGACTTCATCCCCGCAGAGGAGCCGGCACTTTGTTAGCAGGAAGACGGAGAGAGTGAGGAGAGAACAGTTTTCAAAATTTGTTTATCCCCAATTAATGGGCGCTCGGCGTGGAACTTGATAGAGAGCGACAGCGTTATTTAAAGTGGACAGCTAATTGAGGTTGTAGCTTGTTCTTCCCAGGCTTTCTTTTTCCCCTCCGTTTATCACTTGTCTTCCTCTTTCTCTTCTTCTCTCGCACTGTCTCTCAGATCCTCTAATGCCGTGCTCTGTTTGGCAGTATAGGCGTGGGTTGTCAAAACAGCATGACCGCTTGCCTTTGGTGCTCTGTTATTAGGTCAGCGCTATACACAAGTCAGCAGACCTTATAGAAGAGGAGAAAACCGAAATGCCCCAAAAGACAAATACACAGAACTGCCTAAACACACATATTGTTTGAGCGCAGAAACACACTCTTAATGGTAAATCTCACTTACGTACAGATCATCAATCACGCACACAGACGCTCAAATTCACTTCATACTGCCAAAGAGAGCCGGAGTAGCTGCAGCGCCAGCCAAGCGCAGCATTGCTTGTCTTTCCCCACAACTTATCCATCCCTTTTTTCTCCTCAACTGTGAACTGTATGTGCTTCAAGTGCGTATTTGCTGGAGTGCATTGGCTCTCACATACCGAAGGTGAATTATTGAATTCCTCTCCGTTGCACCCCGGCCAGTTCTCCCTGGCCTCGGCTCTGAATAGACGCTCGCTGGGCCTCTTAGAATTGAACCGTAGCTATCTGCCCTCATCTGGATGGGGGTGAGCCGGTGCACTGTGTGATACCCATCTCCCCCCGCTTGACACGTAAAACGTTCCGCGGATTCAGAAGGGGAACATTATGTCGGTCTCATGGATTTGACTGGCGAGGCAGAATTCGAGACGGGGCTGCAGTCGTCCTTGAGCTGCTCTTTCCCTCCTCTCTTTATCTTTTCATCCCTCTCTCCCATCCTCACTGCCTCTCTACCTCTTTCTATACATCTCCCTCCCATTTCTCCCTGTTTTTGTCTCATTCCATCCCTCCTGCCTCTCTCTCTCTCTCTCTCTCTCTTTTTCTCTCTCTCTGTCTCTCTTTTCTCTAATGCCCTTTCAGAGTACAACTGCAGCTACTGTGCCGCTGCCAGCAAAAAATCGTCCGTCCGGGGTTAAAGTTGCATTCATATAAGAGAGATATTGTTGCAGTGCCACAGGGTGACTGACAGAGAGATTGAGCGGCCGCATTTTTCACTATAAGCTTTTGGATATTACCTTGAAAAATGTTGCGATAGCAGCAAGAAATACATTTTGAGACAAAAGCCGATTTGCTTTAGTAGACGGGCTTTATTAGCTCGCTGTGTTTTTCTAATTGGATTTCTAATCTTTTTTCTTTTTTTTTGCTTTTGTAAATAGGGTAAATATTCTGGAGAGATCCTCCAGTGTGAAATGATCCATTTGTCCACAAAAGGCAGTCGGAGAACGGTTGATCCGTGCGTAGAGAGGAATGGACCTCCCATGAAGACATGACAAATACTGTTACATGCTTCATCTGGCATCCTTATCCTCTCTCGTACGCGCACATACTGTATACACACACACACACACACACACACACAGTACAAATCCATCCAAATACCTTGTCCTCCTCAAGTTACTGGTTTCTCTTTGATAATAACCTCATTACGTTGAGCATTTTACAGTTACAATCAGTTAGGATAGGGATTAAATTAATTAATGCATAACAAAGCAACAGCATTGCCATGAACAATCTCAATCATGGCCAATTAGTGACACACGTCCCCATATTTTGACTTGTAATTGTAGCTGACAGCAGCTCACTTCGCCATTCGGTGAGATTTTTTGCAACATATCTTCAAACAACGGTTTGCATGATATCTTACAAACAGTTATTTCTCATTTTTCATGCATTCTCCTACAAATGTCCAGCAACACGTGTCAATTTCTGCTTGTTACATGCATCTTTTCAAAATAAATTTCCGTCGTCACAGGAAACAACTTAGTTAGGTTTAGGCAACAAAACAACTTAGTTAGGTTAAGGCAACAAATCTGCTTAGTTAGGTTTAGGAAAAGATCAACTTAGTTAGGTTTAGGCAACAAAACTGCTTAGTTAGGTTTAGGAAAAGATCAACTAAGTTAGTTTTAGTCAACAAAACCGCTTAGTTAAGTTTAGGAAAAGATCATTGTTTGGATTAAATAACTCCGGAAGTGGCGTATCTTAATTACAGACATTACATGACAAATAAATCAAACATTAAGTTCTGGTTTCACACGGGGTACGAACGCAGGCCACCCGACCTCCTCCCTGCGCGGCATTTTTGTTGAATTACAGTGCATCACTTTTTGTAGGTACAGCTTTTTGAACTGTGTATGAGAACAGCCTGGATTTTGAAAATGCTGATTTGAGTGGTAAAACATTTTTATTGTAATCCAATCTGCATCCTCTTGAGATCTTGCACGTGATTGACAGACAAAATGAATCAATAAGTGGCAGGAGACTGATCCATCATCCCTATTGTTGTCATTTCATTGTGGAGGACAAATAGTAACACGGTAGATAAACATCTTTGCCAGAGGTGAGAAATCCTTCATCGGTATCTGTCTCCACATGCTAATCTGTTAACATACATTGTCGTGGCCCCTCAGCTGCTTCGTCTTCACAGTAACGATCCCCTTCTCCCCGTAGGTTCTTGTCAGGGTTTGCAATTAAGCTTTTCAAAACCATTAAAAAAAAGAAATTTCACAATTTAAACATGATGGCAAAAGCCGAGATAAGCCGCTATCTGCATCAATGTCAACTTGTGAGGCTTCAATCATTGCTATTCATCAGTGTGCACCCCTATTCCTTTGCTACTTTAGTTGGGTAAAATGAGCAGTTCACCCTCCTGGCTTAGTCTATGGCACGTTGTGTCTTGTAGAGACAGGCTGTGTTGGTAATACTAGGGCAGCCCTGGTAGTCTGTTAGCTCCGAGGAGGGATTCATGCTGCGGATTAGAGTGAAAGACCCAGGATGCTGGCTCCCTTTTTCGGGCTTACCCGAATAGAGAGTTGCCTGAGGGCATCTGAAAACTGTGGTCACAGTCGAGGGAGGTGAAGGCAAAGATATGGGTGGCAATTGTTCGACCTAAAGGGATAGTTTGGTGTTTTGAAGTGGGGTTGCATGAGGTGCTTATCCATAGTCAGTGTATTACTTACAGTAGATGATGGTCGGCACGCCCCCAGTTTGGAGAAACACACCAGAAGTATGGAAGCAAAGCAATATAGTGCTGTGGACGGGGGCAGCAGCAAAACCATAGACTGTAGCTTATATAAGATAGATGTAGTCACCATGACGTCACCCATTGCTTTGTGGACTTTGTGGAGTTTGGCATTTTGACCGGCGCTATCTTGGTTTTTGGCCATCGCCATCTTATTTTTTTCAACCAGAAGAGACACACTAGAGGGTGGAGCTAAGTACAACCAGATGCTGGATGAGACATTTTTAGGCGACCGAAATGTTACAATTAACTTTCATGAACTGAAAATACACTGTGAAAGGGTTAAAGTTGTAAGACAAAAACACGGACAACTCCCAGACCGGACAACGCCGTGGTAGTGACCTGTCAATCACAAGGTAGCTACGCCCTAAAGCATCCCCTGCTTTATGGTCTATTTGACTCTAAATGGGACCAGAATTTACTAAATGAACATCATGCTGTATTGAAGACTTGAAACTAGAGATTGAGACCATAAACTCATGTTTACAATGTTTACTGAGGTAATAAATCAAGTGTGAAGTAGGCTCATTTTCTCATAGACTTCTATACTTCTTTTTGCAACCAGAGGAGTCGCCTCCTGCTGGCCATTAGAAAGAATGCAAGTTCAAGGCACTTCTGCATTAGCTTTACTTTTCAGATCCGGATATTTAATCCACTCAAAAGAAAGGCCCACCTGAAAAAAATCAATATTCATTTAAGTGTAAGCTATATTTAGAGTGTTTTCTCTGCTTTACCTTGCCGTTAGATAGCTGTTTCTGACAGGGAATTAAAGCTGCTATCTATGCTCTCTTCAAAGCAGCCAGACTCCATTAATAAAAAACAGCGGTTAAGTTTCACTTTCAGTTCAGTTACTCGTCGGAAAATATTCTAAATATAGCATGCACTTAAACTGATATTGATTTTTTTTGCCGACCTTCATCTACTGTACGTAATCCATTGACTATGGATAATACAACCCCACTTTAAAACACCCGAACTATCCCTTTAATAGAGCACAGATACAGAACAAGATCATTAAGAGCACGTAAACACGCATTCAGATATGAATATGAATGAAGGACAAAGAGGCATACACACACTATCCAGTAACTTGTGTAATTTTGTGGTTTCTAGGTGGGCAAGCCTCTAGTGTTAGGGGTCTCTGGCATTCTGTACTGTATATAGTTACCAGTCAATCACCAGCAGATGTTCTATAACACCTTTCCAGACCAATATCGACTGAATGAACAAGCTTTGTCTGTGTGTTTCACTGGAGAAGGAGAAATCTGTACAGTATCCAGTACTAAAACTTTAGCAGAACCACTCGAACCCCGTGGCGTGGAGCTGCGGCACCTCTGCAAGTATCCTGCAGCGTTTGCGTGTCACTTTCACCTCAACACAAAACAGACTAACATACACACGCCAGCATCAGTATCCAAACCACCGAACCGCACATGGAGAAACCAACTGTCAAATACAGCGAGGAATGTGTTGAGTCAAGTGCGGGTCCTCTTTCATGTGGACAACACAAGTGATGCTTTGTTTGAGCGGAATACAGCCGCGGTCGTTGTTTGACGTTCTTGAGGCTTTTAATGTCTTTTTTCCAACCAACTTTCACATTTCACCTGTCAGAAAGCACATTTACTTTGAAATCTTTTCATTATTCAAGCCCAATTCTTACTTCTTACCAGGCTATTAGTGATTTTGTGTACAATATCTGAACAGAACAGATGTCAGCGGTGAAACACCAGAGCCCACAACCATGTAAAGCACTTTGTAGCTTTGTTTTAAAAGTGCTATATAAATAAAGTTTAGCATTATTATTATTATTAGAGGGAGAGGATCATCGTGTGAGCTTTTCTTTGTGGCCTCAAGCTGGTTTCACTCGGAGCGAGGGCATTGCCACCGCCTGAAGGTAGTGATATATCAGCAACAGCATATAGGCAATAATGTTGGATATTATAACCTGCAGCAGCAATAAAGATGAGCTAAATGGCGAGCTGTAGAGATGCTCTGCTCATCAGAATCAAAATCCGATCCTTGCAGGATTTTAAAGGGAGCCTCTGCAGAAAACATCCTGTAAAAAAAAAGCAATGTTTTCCTCATTTGTTAGGTTCCATTATTGTCTTTTTTCACTTTTAAATGATACACTTCTAGTTTCATGAAGATTATTGTCTATTTACTTTGAGCAGAGCTTCACACCCTCCAAAATGATCTGTTTTGTTCTTTATTTCAAAATTATTCACTGCCTTCTTGACAGAGCAGATTTTAAAAAATGATAAAAAAAGACTATTTTACACTTCTTTCAGTCACATAGCTGCAAACAAAACGACAATATCTGTGATCACAAAACTGGATTAAATTCTCTGCAGCAAGAAACCACATACTCAGTTCCTTAAAGGGATAGCTCGGGTGTTTTGAAGTGATGTTGTTTGAGGTTTTTATCCACAGTCTATGTGTATTCCCTACAGTAGATGAAGGTCAGCACGCCCCCAGTTTGGAGCGGTTATCTTTGCTCTCGCCAAAGCAACCAGACTCCATTGAAAAAACAACTAATTTTACCTTGCAGAGCACAGGAGTTGCTGGTCTACCGCTGCCTCGATTGGTTAGTTTGTTTTGTGTTATTGTGTGACTTTGGTTAGTTCGGATTCACCAAAGTCACACAATAGAACAATCGAGGCAGCGGTAGACCAGCAACTCTCGTGATCTCCGATGTAAAATGTTTTTTTCAATGGAGTCTGGTGGCTTTGGCAAGAGCACAGATGGATACAACGGCTTCAGTTCCCGGTCAGAAAACGCTGTCTCACGACAAGGTAGAGAATTAAAAATATTCTAAATATAGCATACACTTATAGTGATATTGAGTCGTTCAGGTGAGCCGTTCTTTTAGGCGGCTAAAATACGTTTTGCTGCCGGCCCCGTCCTCAGCAGTACATTGCTTTGCTCCCGTGCCGGTATTCTTGTCTGCTTCTCCAAACTTGGGGTGTGCCGAAAGTCATCTACTGTAGGTAAAACACCGACTATGGATAAGTACCTCATACGACCCCACTTCAAAACACCCAAACTATCCCTTTAAGCTCAATAGTAGCAACCCATCTGGTTGCATCTTGAGTGTGTGTAGGGCTAGACACGTGGTGTCGATCCTCTAGCCGTAATGGATCAGGCAGTAAAAACACTCTTTATCTGTGTGACATTTATGTATTTGCCGTACCCATTTTGCAATAGTTATTTCTGATCAGCAACTCTAAAGTAATGAATATCAGCTGATACCGATCAGGGCTCCATCAGTCTTAGTGCTGCTATTTACTTGTAATGAGTGGTCATTAAAAAACACTGCTGGTTGTACGATTTTTTTTACAGGATTTTTTATTTACAGTACATTGTCTCTGGTCGCAGAGTGTATATCAACGTATTTAACAACCAGGGGGCTGATATCATCTGTCTCCTGTCTAGGATAGAATCAATACCATCTTAAACAAGATGGGTTTTTCACAGACACACACACACACACACACCAAAACATGCGCATACATCTAGGAGATGTGTAAACATCATGTCATACATTTGAGATACATCTGTAGCATCCATTATATTGCTCTCTCTCTCTCTCTCACACACACACACAGAGGACAAATCAAAAACATATATTGTCTATTTGTGTCAGTCTCCTTCTCATTTTCTCTCCTCTCTAGTCTGTTCCTGGACACACAACACGACACACACACACACACACACACTAAAACCCCCTCTCTCACAGACACTCAGTCTCACAAACACAGAAAATCGAAATCACAAATCGGCTTAACTCTCCCTGACACGTCTGTGAATTAAGCCTTTCCGTTGCTCTCCCTTTCCCATTATAAAGGCATTGTCAGAGGCTGAATCGGTAACAGGTAGCCCACAGCTCCTGCTGCTTCCCTCTCGCTCCTCTCTTTCTCTTTCCTTCCCTCTTCCTCGCCTGCTCTCTTCGTCTTTCTCTTTTCTTTGTCTTCTCTCGCTTTCTCCCCGCGCGTCCCTCAGCCTTTCTCTCTAACTCTCTCTCCTCCCTCTCCCTGTCCGTCTCTCTTCGCTGCCGTCTTCCTCATGACCTCCATCAGCTCTCTCCTTAATCATCTTTCTCTCGTCCTCACACAGTCTTTTTTTTTCTGTCTCCTCGTTTCCCCCCTCTCCTTTTTTTTTTATATCGTCTATCACAGCCAGTGGTGAACTGAGGGAACTAAACACCAGATTATCTTTTTTTTAGAGAGATATTGAGCTACAGTTACTTTACAGGTTCAGATTCTCCACACATAACAGATAAGACATGAGATCAGTTCATATTCGTAATCTAACAGACACTATTTTGTCATTTAGACATTATTAGCATACATTTTGTGATTTGAGGTACATACATTGTGTTCAAACTTCCCAGTTTACATCATTATTAAACAATTTTTCATCAAGTATTAGGTCAGATATATCGACCATATTTCATATTAGCTCTTATATTAGCGAGTTAACGTATGGTTTGTCAGTTTGTCCATTAAGCTACACAACAGGTACACCTGGCAGTTACTGGGTGTAAATATTTAGTAACAACGCCGGAGGCATTATGTTGTCGAGTTGTCCGTCCGTTCGTACCATTCTTGTGAACGTGATATCTCAGAAACGCCTGGGGGGGGGGGGATTTCTTCAAATTTGGCACAAACGTCCACTTGGACTGAAGGATGAGCTGATCAAAGGTCAAAGGTCAAGGTCATTGTGACCTCATGTCCGTGTAAATGGATGTAAACTGCAACTTGACTGGTTGGCAGAGGCATACAACTGCAAGGCTGTAATTCTAGTTTTTCATTATTATTATTATTATTATTATTATTATTATTATTATTATTATTTAAATATAATCCAAAAAAATCAGTCAGTGCCCAACGACCTGTCCTAACCTTAACTATTCAAGATCAATGCCTAACCTTAACTATCTTGTGAGAGTTTCCCAACTCTCTGGGTTACCTTCTAGACACAACCTAAAATAGGGCAATTGTATTCAACCTGAGAGGCGAAATCCAGGGCAAAGAAATCCCTCTCTGCTCCACCGTCGAGTTTGTGTGGTGAACAAATTTTCAAATTGAATTTAGTGATGTGTAAATGGCCACTTAGTAAACACTGGTATGTTATAATGAGACTGGTGCTATTGTAATACTCCTTCCACCACTCATCTCAGCATTCACACTGTTTCTTTCTTTTTGTGCTGAGGTGAAACTCCGGGAAAGGATCACATGAAGCTGGCATATCGAGTGGGAGAGGGAGGAGACGGAAGGGGGAGGGGGAGGATGGAGGATGGAGGATGGAGGAGAAAGAGAGAGTTTAGCTGACTGTGTTGTGAATGCAGGGAGTAGACAAGCAGAGCGATTCTGACAGGCTGTGTCTGCACAGTTTGTTCTCCAATAGGCCCACACAGAGTCACCAGTGGGGTGCGCACACGCACGCTCGTACACTATTGGAAGTTGCACGCTCGCATACACACACACACATATACACACCAGTCAGTCTGTTTGACACCCGTGCACTAATGCTGTTACACACAGTGTGTTGCAGGCTTACTTACCTACAAACACACACAGGCACACTTACAGTACAGACACACAGAGTGAGAAGAGAGGCGAGCCGAGCGGAGGAAAAGGGCTCGGTTTTGAACGCGTTCCTCCCGAGGCTTCAGTGCTGGGGAAATGGAGCTATCATGACAAGGGATGAAAGAGCAACAATGGTTTCATCACTTTCCCTCATGTTCCACTGCACCGTGAAAAAAGAAGCTTCTAGCGTTCTCATCCGCCCGTTAGGGAAAACATGCCGCGCATTATACCGAGAGGAAGGGAGGCTGGAGAGTGAGTGAGTGAGTGAGAAACAGGAAGGGACGGAGAGAAAGCATCCTCCCTCAGCAATCAATGAACCGCACAAACCCATATTGTTGATACATCAGCACCAGATATTGACTATTTTTGATGGACCAAAGACAATAGTGTTTATTGATCCTGAAAATGTCCCCGTGTTCTGTTGACACTGTCCCTCTTCCCTTCCTCTTCTTCCCTTGGCTGCGTTGTCCTCGTGTCACCCCTGCCTTAGCCGCCGCACCCTTCTCTCTTCCTCTGTTTTTATTGCTTTTATGTCTTTGACCATTCCACCCTCTCCCTCAACTTTTCTCCTTCCTGTCCTCCTGCTGACTTTCTCTCTCTCTCTCTCTCTCTCCTCTCTAACCCCAACTTCCTGACTGGCCTCCTTTTAACCCTTACCTCCACATCCCACCACACCCGATCGTCTTGCATATAAATCCTTATAAGTACCTCCTTTAACTACCACAATCCCTTCATTTAATTTCTGATATTTATCTTTGGTTTGTTTTGGCTTTTTGCTGGGGGTTTTTATGCCTCCGCGCTGGCAACACCCCGAGGCATCATGTGTTCGGGTTGACAGGCCGTCCGTATGTTCGTACCATTCTCGTGAACACGATATCTCAGGAACGCCTGGAGAGAATACCTTCAAATTTGGCACAAATGTCCGCTTGGACTCCAGGATGAACTGATTAGATTATTGTGGTCAAAGGTCACTGTGATCTCACGTCCGTCCCATTGTCCATGTCTAATAGGTAACCCCCAAGGAACCAACACATGCGAAAACTCTCACTAGACTCGCTGCACGACGACCTGCCAATGCTGTTGCCAAGAGTTGCGCAACTTGGGGGTTACCTTCCAGACAGGACTCGTCCCGTCCTTGTGATGTCTCGGGAACACCTTGATCGAATTTCTTCAAATTTGGCACAAACGTCCACTGATATTCAAGAATGAACTGATTAGATTTTGATGGTCAAACGTCAAGGTCACTGTGACCTCACAAACACATTTTTGGCCATAACTCAAGAATTCATATGCTAATTATGACTCAAAGGTCTAACAGGATAAAATGATGAAGTGATGACATTTTAGACTGACAAGGATGTATTCTGCAACTTGACTTGTTAGCGGAGGCATACAACCACAAGGTGGTAGTTCTAGTTTGTTTTGGTTTTTACATGGTCACCAGAAGGACTATCAACCACTAACAGGAATCAGAATAAAGAATAAAAGACTATACACAATCTTCATCATTTCTCCTGCTCCTCCTTTTCATCTCACCTTCTCCTCGTCTTTCCTTTTCAGGGTGCAGTGATCACGCCAGCCATGGACCACACTATGTCCATGCAGCCTGCCAGCATGATGGGCCCTCTCGCCCAGCAGATGAACCATCTGTCCCTGGGCACTACGGGAAGTGTGAGTACTCCTCGCCGTTCTACAGTGAGCTGTGCACACATAACAATACACAAACGCCCCAAACACAAGCCCCTCTAGTCGCCATAATCCAGACGAGAGAACGGGAGCTTTACGAGCAGCGAGGAGGACTTGGAATTCTTAGGCTACGTACAAGCTGCATTGTCTGATTCAGTAGGTGGACACATTGCTCAGGGCTGGAGAAAGCAACTACCCTGTTATGGATGTTTTTTGGGACAAACATCTGGATTATCAGACAGTTGACAATGTGTATTTACAATATTTTCCACCAGCAGTTGGTATCATTGTTACATCCCCCATTTAGTCACATCTGTAACCAAGCAAATATTTACAGGCATCTGTTATGCACTCATTAAAAGCCCTGTCTTATCTATAGGTGCTATGTTTATTAGTACAGCTGTTGTGTTAATATTGATTTGTTCATTTAGTTTTCTGTGATCACTTTACTGCCAACAAGGGTAGCCATTATACTAGCTTAGCTGTCTGAGGCTGACTTCACTGTTAATTTACTGTTGGGCTAACGGAGATATATTTTACTCCAGTGGACTCTGTGTGTGTTTTCACTAGATTAATTACTGTGTTGTGCTTCCTATGGGGACCTGATGTGGATCTTTCATTGGTGATACTTTGTTTCTTCCTGGCATCATGGGTGTATTATGAGACAATGGGCCTCTGGACAGAGACATGCAAAAGGCCCGACCACCTCTCCTACATAGCACACAGACTTAAGAGTTGTTTAGCTTCTTTTTGTTGTTGTTTAGTGTCTCTTTGTGTTCATTTTGTCTCTTTGTGTTCCTGTTGTGTCTCTTTGTAGTTATTTTGTGTCTCTTTTGTTCATTTTGTGTCTCTTTGTGTTCATTTTGTGTCTCTTTGTGTTCACTTTGTCTCTTTGTGTTCCTTTTGTGTCTCTTTGTAGTCATTTTGTGTCTCTTTGTGGTCATTTTGTGTCTCTTTGTGGTCATTTTGTGTCTCTTTGTGTTCTTTTTGTGTCTCTTTGCAGTTGCTTTGTGTCTCTTTGGTCGTTCTGTATCTCTTTGTGATTGTTTGGTCCCTTTCATAGTCGTGTGGTCATTGTGTCTCTTTGTAATCATTTTATGTCTCCTTGTAGTCAATAGGTGGCTTTTGTGTCTCTTTTTAGTTGTTTTGTGTCTTTTGTGGTTGCTTTGCCCTTTTTCATAGTTGCTGTGAGTCTCTTTGTGTTCATTTTTTGTCTCTTTAAGGTTGTTTTTGAGTCTCTTCGTATTCGGCACACGTCTCTTTGAGTGACATTTTGTAGTTGAATGCCAGGGGGGGCCCTGAGTCTGTGCCTGTTGGCCCATTCAGTAATAGTGACATATAACTAATTTGACAATAAGTCTATACTTTTGTAAACCCATTGTTACAACACCTTTGATCTAACTCTTGTTTATGGCATCTTTTTTTGTCCAGTACTCCACAGTTTGACGATTGCTTTTTGTAGAAACCTCAAAGGCCAGTCTTCACCCTTTGTTAGAAGTGTGTTTAGCTTGCTGCGTAGCTGACACCACCTACAGTACACACATAGTGAGGGCAGTACAATTACATTCAGTACATATGGCAGTAAAGGACTGGTGCAAACACAGTATTATCTAATATTAATGTCTCTGTCAGTGAAGTTATGTTGGTTTAGTGAATTAATAATACAGCAATTTACACAGAATGTCTGTATCTTTTGTAAAATACCATTAATATGGAAAGCACGCTAACCAATTTCATCATAATGTGCTATTTACTATGATTGATAGTAGTATATAAATGCAAGAAGTAGCATGTACACAGTTTCAGTTATTTAGGGGTCAATATAAACCTGTGACTACTACTGTGTTCTCTTACATAACATAACATATTTAAAAGTATTTGTGGCATACCAGTGTAACAATGACAAATATGTAAAAGTCTACATCTGTTCTTTGAGACAGAAGGTTATATGTTGAAAGAGAAAACGGCAGGTGTCCATTACACAGTAGGTTTGGGTCAGGACGACCAAACGGAGGCCTTTTATCTTCAGGGAACATTATTCATTTGCTCCTAAAACAAAGTACACATTGAGCAAAAGATGGATTTTACATTTCCTTTCAAGAAAGCCAACCCCTTCTTAGGCTGTCGCCACATGTGCTCTGCCGTGGAGCTGCCGTATCATTTGTTTTACACTGCATGCATTCACCGCCAGTTATTGAAAGAGCACGTTTCCTCCCTGATCTTCCACATTAAACAGATTTCCTGTGAAGTTTAACAGTGTGACAGACCCCTCTGTTCTCCAACCGTCCTCACTTTCACCCTCTAATTTTCTAGTTTCGTTCCGACACTTTCTGCCTCCGTCGCTCTCTAAATCACACATCAAATCTATCACTCCATCAGTTTTCTTTATTCCACGCACACACACACACACACACACGCTCGCTTTACAGTCGCCGCCCCACTGAACCAGGAACTCCCCCCTGTTTTAGGATCAAGTCGACTTAGAGGTGTCGCACAGTTCTGAAGCCTGACTTCCTGCCCTAACCCCGCTGCCCGGGGGCAGGCAAGCAGGCAGCTTTGCTCCGGCGCTATGTTTGATCTCTGTGTGTGTGTTTGTGTGTGTGTATGTGTGTGTATGATTGAAACAGTGCTGCATTGTACAGTTATCCCATGTGTTTCCAGGTGAGCTGTCAGCGACTGTGACGCCATGTTGGCTCTGTCAGGAATGCCCCCTCCCTAATCTGCCCCAGCTGTGCTAACAGCCAGGATTAGAGGCAGGCTAATCTATGATGATGGCTTCTGATGTTTGATGGGTTGTATTATAGGAGAAAGTGGGTTAAGATTTTTTTTTTTTTACTTCTGGTTTACTCTCTCTCCGCCTCTCCCCTTTCTGCCTGCTTAGCTTTTCCTGAGGCGATGTGCTGTGTAGCATAACTTCTCTACGGCTGAACTGCACACACGGCATGCCACTCTTGATCATCAATGGGAACGGAGATGTGTTTCCTATAAAGCTCGTTCTCGAGCCAGATGTGAAAGTCCTTTCATAACGCCTGATTGAGAAAGCCTGTTAAAAAGAGGGGTTAGGAACCAGCATCTGTAACTACCCGTGTAGTAAACTGGACTTGACACCACAGAGTACATTCCTCAAGTGTACACGCATGGCGGTGAGGTTGTTTTGATTGCCCCCGCCGACCACGTGACTCAAACCGTCGCCACCGAATAGCACCTGCCGCGAGCGCTGTCTCCCAAAGTCAACAACTTATCACGACTCAGAATACTCTTGGCTGTTCCAGGACTCGCTGCGGCTGTTTGTGTATGGCTGTGGCTTTCTTCTCCTCTCCAAGAAAAGGAACCAAATGTTCCCGGTCCTCCGCCCAAAGCTGCGACGCTGGTGTGGTGACCGTAGCTTTTTTTCCGAGAACGCCGTGTTGTTGTGCAGCGGGGGATTCGGCACGGAGGGTTAGGCCTGTTAAAAAGGAGTGGCAAGGGAAAACCTCGCCTCGTGCCGTCTGATGGTCACTGCTTTGGAATTTGGCTGCTTCGCCAGGAACTGTTCTGTTCTCAACTAGTGCTCTCCCAGCTCACTCTGGTGTCTTCAACAACTTGATTACAGAATGCTAAAGAACCTCAGGCTCACTGTTTATGGATGGCACACATAAACATGCCATCCGTGCTCCTCGCTGATTTATCTTACCATGTTTGGTGCATATTGCTCTCCTCCTGATTTATTCACTATCTCCGTGCTCTCACCACTTAGCAGGAGTCTATCTGTCATGCTTCGTGTTTGCTCATGCCTGTTAGATGCTGTGCACGTGTGTGTGTTGATGTGCACATGTCAGTGGCTGCGTCTGTGCGTGAGCGACATAGTGTCTGACATGACAAGAGGTGACCTTCCCTCTGTGTTCTCCATCCTCTTCCTGTCATGGCGTGTAGAACCCAGGTCTCTGTTGTCATGGTGACAGCGGTGACTGACAACTTCTCTGTCCCTGGAAGACAGATTTGTGTGAAGCACTTCCCTCTATTATCTGGGCTGTTTCCCTTGGTTTTCAACAGGGAAGTAGCCTATAATACAGTATGTTATTCTACATTTCCATAACCTTGCGTGGCTATATTTAACCTTTACTCACCCGGGGAAAGTTGACCGAGCACGCACTCTCTTCTCTCGTAGTAACACATGTTGACATCTGGGTGGTTCCCAGCACCACTGAGCAGTTACGTCCTTGCAGGACCTTGAAGGTAATTGTTAAGGGAGGGAAAACCATTTTTAACTTTGACAATGCATTTTGAATGTGTTGAAAGGGCTCGTAGCCAAGAAACTGTGGCGTGCAACAGTTGTGCCACTCTCGAATGCATTTTAATGTTCTGAATTTGACGTTTGCGGTTAACCTTTTGAATTTCAATATGTTCTCGATTGGTATGTGCATTAAATGCATCAGCTTACATTAAGCACCAGACTCTGCAGTGCAGTCAAATCTTCCCCTGAATCTCTGGATCTAGCTCATAAAGGACAGCAGTAAGTCCATGATACAGAGTTCACTGTTTACGGCATAATTCGGGTCTCTTAAAGCTGCAGTCAGTAACGTTGAGCAAATTATGATCAGAAGTTATTTTTATAAAACGGTCACTATATCCTGACAGTAGTGCATGAGACAGAAAAAAATCATGTTCCTCTGTGTCCTCCTAGTGCTCATAATTGCACCCGCGCAGGAACAAAAACAACCAATCAGAGCCGAGGAGTCACAAACGTTCTCAGTGATTGACAGCTGCTGAGAGACGGCTGTTTAAATATGCAAATGAGGCATTGTCTTATTAAATATGTGCCAATTTGCCTACATTTCGAGGACAGAAATCTGAACACTGGATAAAGCCAGGATCAAAATTCTTGTTTCAATTTGTTGACATATTAGAGTTAAAGGTTTTTTACAGAGAGAATTTTGGAAATCTCTTTTTATCACAGAAAATCCTGTTAACAGCCCTAAAAAAATCAATTTTTGCCATGTTTTTAGGAATGAAATGTTGTATAATTGAGGCTATGAATGATATATGAACAAACCGCTCTCTAAAAACCTCCAGAATATAGATAGGAATGAAACTGGGAAGTGTGGTGTATGTAAGTGCTACTGAAGTGGAGATTTGTGGCTCAGAGTCTGAGAAAAAGCAAAAGATATGTATTGTAAAATTCCTTACATTTTGCAAGACACTACAGGTGAATAGGGTAAAAAAAAAAAAAAAAAATTGTAATTAATATATATCACCATGAAACTTCCCCAGTTGATTACTGATGCCTAAATGTGTATTTTTGATGTTTGCTTTCCACTAGTCTGAAAGAAGACATGTTATGAAAGCAAAATAGCCCAAAATCTCTAAATTGGCCCGTGCATGAAAAATGTTTTTACCTGGGGTGTCTCGCCTTAAGGAAGATCTTTCTAGTATTTTAACTTAACTTAAAGCCACACTAATTAATATTTTTTAATTAACAATGAATCAAACAAAACCTGTGGATCAGAAGAATAATGTGAAACCACTGGCAGAACTGTATCGTGTCACTAACGTCCCTCTGTGCGTGCATGACACAAATAAAACAAAATTAGCAAAACTGCGTAGCTTTAGTACTGAAAAAGTAAAAAGTAAAATAGTAAAAGTATATACTGTAGAGGCCTACTGATAAGAATGTGTTTAAGGAAGTGATTAAAAAGATGACACTGATTCTGCCAGTATAAATCTCTGCAGGCGGAGTGTTAACAAAGCCTGGGGTCCCAGATATGGAGGGCTTTTCATGGTGAAGTGGCACAGCGCTGTGATTCACAGCCGCTGGTGTGCAGCTCCAATAGTTCCCATTGTGTTGGAGCCCCACAGCTACGATCAATAGTCATCAGAGCCCATCCCCACGGCGCTCTGCCATTAATAACCCACACTGAGTAGCTGGATGCTCGCGCCTTGACCAACTGTTATCCGCCACCTTGTAGACGATGCGACAGAACAACGCTTCAAAACAGAGGGGATGGATAGATGTGGAGGCTGAGTGACAGACGGAGAGGTGGATGATTCATTTGAACGATTTAAACATGCTACAACGTGTTATGCTACGTTCCACCGCTGCCAGGAAATGCCAGAGATTCTTCTTCTTGATTCGGAAGCTGAAAGCAGAAAGTCTTATTGAAACACAGTCTCACGGCAGTTTGTGAAATAGTCACAAAATGAATCTATTTGATTCTTGTACGTATAGACACGAATTCCCCGTTTCGTATTTTTTGTGCGTTTTCCTACAAATGTCCAGCAGCACATGACGCATGTGTCAATTTCTGCTCCAGTCTTTTCAAAATAGAACTACTTAGTTAGGTTTAGGAAAAGATCGACGTGGTTAGGTTTAGGCAACAAAACTACTTTTAGGTTGAGGCGCCAAAACTACTTAGTTAGGTTTAAGCAACAAAACTACTAAATTAGGTTCAGGCAACAAAACTACTTAGTTAGGTTAAGGTGACAAAACAACTAAATTAGGTTTAGGCAACAAAACTACAAAATAAGGTTTAGGCAACAAAACTACTTAGTTAGGTTTAAGCGACAAAACTACTAAATTAGGTTTAGCAAACAAAACTACTTAGTTAGGTTTAGACGACAACTACTTACGTTTAGGAAAAGATCGACTTGGTTAAGTTTAGGCAACAAAACTACTTAGTTAGGTTTAAGCGACAAAACTACTAAATAAGGTTTAGCCAAAAAAACTACTTAGTTAGGTTTAGGCGACAAAAATATTTAATTAGGTTTAGGCAACAAAACTACATAGTTAGGTTTAACCAACAAAACTACTTAGTTAGGTTTAAGTGACAACACTACTTAGTTAGGTTTAGGCAACAAAACTACTTAGTTAGGTTTAAGCGACAAAACTACTTAGTTAGGTTCAGATGACAAAACTACTTAGTTAGGTTTAGGCGACAAAACTACTTAGTTAGGTTTAGGCAACAAAACTACTTAGTTAGGTTTAGGTAACAAAACTACTTAGTTAGGTTTAGCCAACAAAACTACTTAGTTAGGTTAAAGCGAAAAAAACTACTTAGTTAGGTTAAGTTAAATTTAGATTTGTGTCTATGTACACAAATTAATACATTACATTTCTTGACTATTTCACGAATTGCTGTGTGACTGGGCTGCTTATTCTATATTGTGGTACCAGAGCGGTTCCCTCTATGTTATGGCTTGTATACGTGTTTTCGTCCTTGCGTTGCTGCATTGCGGTGTGAATTTCTACTGTAGTTCTAGTTGTATGTCATAGAGAGTGATGGTGGAGAAGAGACTTAAGGAGTCTACTCACACCAGCCTCGTTAAGGAACTATTCAGGCCTCCCGTTCATCAAACATACGCACACGCCATCTGCTCCAGTCGCAGGTGTGTGTGTGTGTGCACAGATATGTGTGGCTGTGTGTGTGAGTGTGAGAGTGAAACACCATTTATTGCCAATTAGGGATGTTTTATATTGCCCAAACCTGTCCCTTGACTATGGACAGGGAAGTATTAAAAGAGTCGAAATTGGACAAAAATCATCTTTATCGCCATAGCAACCCAATTCACAGTAGCCGGGCTTGACACCCTCCCTGACTTGCCACACAGAAGCAGCAGCAGCAGCAGCGACTGCAGAAATATGCCCCGCTCAACCTGCCACATTAAATAGGTTAACTAATGGTTATGGTAGCAGGGAAAAAATCTTATCTTATTAAATTTTCTTGTTGAATCTAATTTAAATTCCTTTCGCAGTCCTGCGGAGAAATATAACATTTCAAATGGACATCGTCCCTTTGACAGGGAGGTTTTGATATTGCTAATTATCTCCAGCTTCCCTTCATTTGCTTTCACGCGGCCCTCACAGGTGAGTCGACTGAATAAGTTAATGGGGAGGAGAGGCGAAGACTAAAAAATCCCGGGCAAAATTGGTATGCATGGTTTGGATTCACCGGGGAGAAGGTCACTTCGACAACCTGATAGGGCCTTTTAGACAATAGCAGGTTGAGAAAGAGAGGGAGGGAGAGGGGGGGAGCAAGTGACAGGAAGGTGAGAGGGAAGAAGGGATGACACGGAGAGGTAATGTGGTAATGTGTCAGGAAGTCTGGATGCGCCGCCTCAACCAGTCCTGAGTGTGACAGCCCTGAAGGTGTGATAACCTTAAATTTGCGCGCGCGTTGCCCACACAGTCGCATGCACGCTAACATCCATCCCAGGGCATCCTCCTGGCCGTGTGTAGCGACGGTGGGGGAGTTAATCACCCATGTCCATGGCCTTTAGCTGCTCTCATTAGGGGTGAGCGGTGGAGCCGTACCCGATCCATTAGCAACGCTGCCGGTAATGACACTTCACCAGCACCGCCGGGCCCACGGCCAAGAAAAGGCTCCGCAGCCCGGCGCAGCCCCTCCATTACCGCCTCCTACTGCATACTGCCGCCACGCTTTTTAGCACTAGCAGGGGGGGACTGAGAGTGAAAAAAATAAGACAGAAAGAAAGGGGATTGTACTTCCCTTTTTCTTTTTTTCCTCCTTAGTCCGGAAAAGCAGCAGGAAGACGAGGGGTGGGGGGGATGGAGAGGCAGCCTGGTGGCTTTTATCTGGGATCACATCCGTTGGCGCTGTACTGCAGCATTATCGTTCCAAGCCTCTTTGTCTTTGTCTGTCTCTCACACACACACTCACACACACACACACACATGTATGTTCCCAGCTGCACTCATACATCCACATGCACAGTCGGACAGACAAATAGTGATCTTTTTTATGCACAGGCATGCGCTAATTAAAAAGAAGCACACACTCACTGGCGGATCAGGCTGACACACGTGTTCACCTCACGCACACACATGTATTCACAGCAAGTCCCCAGAAAGAAAGAAAAAAAAAGCCTCACACACAAAGTGCCGTGTCCTCATTCATATTGCATGTGAAAGCCCCGTGGCTGTCATGTAACCCAACTTGTGTCACGTCTGTAAAATGGCCATCATGGGGTGAGCTAGCACCCAGTTAAAAGCCGGGCCAGGCATGTCTAAAGGAATATAGGCCACAGGCAACAGACCTCCTGCTTTCTCTTTCCTCCCCTCTCTCTCTCTCTTCATCCTCTTCAACTTTTCTCTTTTTTTTTATTGTTTTATCTTCTCCTCAGCTGTGGCCTGGTGCATTTTGCCTGCCTGTGAAGTCTTGGTGGAACAGCTGGACACCTCTTCCTCCTCCTTCTCCTCTGTCTACCTCACATAACTCTCTTCTGCCTCTCCTCTGCTCTGTCGAGAGTGCACACTCTCATTCTTTTAGCGCCCTCCAAAGGACGCTGAGAGCACAGCAAGCTCACATTCCCAGTGGTTTCGGGAGGATAATTGCAGCGAATGAGACTTCCAGGGAATTGTGATATCAGTGTTGGATGTCTGAAAAGTCCCATTTCGGATTAACATATGTCAGAAATGTGTGTGTGTTGCATGTAATATCTGTGTTTTGTGATGTGTGCAGCAGGGATTTTGATATGCGTTTGTCTTCTGTTTGTGTTCCAGTACATGACTGCTGCAGCTGCCGCGCCGCCTATGCAAGGGACCTACATTCCCCAGTACACTCCTGTGCCTCCAACAGCCGTCCCTGTCGAAGTAAGACTCACACGCATGCACGCCGTGCTCGCTAATAATCGAAAATCTGTCGAGGTTTACCCAAAGGAGGACGTCATCACTCCTCGCAAGCTCCACTCGCTTCGTCATTTCTAAACCTGCTCTCGCCACATCAACCGACCAAAACAGTCGTTAAATAGACGGATAACATTTCGAAGCGCGCCGTAAATTGCTCGTATTCTCTCTGAACAAATGGGCCTGGCACCGCCGGCGAATAACAAGGGTGAAAACTGCAAGCAAAGCAAGATGAGTCAGAAGTTTTATAGTATTTTTGGGAAAGACATTTGAAGTGCAGCGCAGACTTTGTCACTTCTTCGGCGGGCTGTCTGAGCTCCTTGGCAGGTTCGGGCAGTCCAGCCTGAGAAATGATGAACGCGGAAAGCGGGCGGGTAGGCCGGCGAGGAGAGCGGGACGGCTGTCTGGCGGCTGACAGCACCGTCGTATTCAGATGGACTATCAGTCGTGTATCGGATGACAGCAGCTGAAGTGAGACACAGTGCCGGCGGTGCTGTCTCTCTCTCTCTCCCTCCGCAGCCGGTCCGGGCTGGTAGGTAGCTGGAACACACACATCCGTCAGCCACGGAGCTCTGGTTAGCCCAGCAGCCACGGACAATGACAGTTTCCCCTGACAGACCCATTAGTCGCTCCTCCCCTCCTTTCATACCCCCCTCCTCTGAAAGTTCCTCATGAAGGAGTGGGGACGGAGGAGAGAGATGTAGTTGTAGTGTAGCCCATGGCGCCTCTTACCTATTTCATCCTCAGCGTCGTCCTCTCAATGCCAGCGTCAGCGGCGGGGTGTATATCACTGCATCAGCCAGTGACTGGAGGGCTGATGTATGGACAGGACGCCGTATCCTTGAGAGCTTGTTAAAGGTGATTGAGATGACTCAATGATGGGGACTATCGGTAACGCTAGACACATAAAAAAGGGCTAAGAGGCTGTTGTGATGAATTCAGTGCACATGGCCATCTTTTTACCTAAAAACAGATGTAAAGGTCTGAAAGCAATTTAGCACTGAAAAGTCTCTTTTATTATTCGTACATATTTGACACTTATACATTAATCCCTGTGTCAAATCACAGTAATGTGACTACTTGTGTATTTTATTCAACCATTTTGTTCCTAATATTCATATTCAATATAATGCGATCTCTGGCCATGGACCTCTTAAAGGGGAGATCCTTTTCCAAAGATTAAACATAATGCTTACTACCTTTTGTACTATTAGATGCCATTGGAACTATTTGTATTCTAAAACTTTTCAACCTAAATACGTCAGACCTGTTTGATAAACAGAAACACATTTCAGTCTGAATCATGTTAACACCACTTTGTTTTGCCCTGGTGCTTTGTAATCAAATCGCTTTAGCTTGGCCGGCTTCATGGCTTCAATCGCCAGCACCTGAAGACACATGACGCATTTTGGTCGCCTGTCGCTGTCGCTCGATATAACTGTCATGACGTGATGTTTCACAATCATATCAGAGTTTTCTATTGGCCCAAAGCTAACGTGGGTGGTAGCAATGGACATAATATGTTTCTTTTATTGGCGCAAATGGTCCCCATCTGCAGTTACGCATGTACTTTTTAATGATACAGCACAATGTTAATAATTTATAGCAAATGATTTTGCGGACCCCCCCACTTTGAGAATCACAGGCTTAAGTAACTTAATTGTTATATAAAAGACAAACATTCTTCGTATTCTTCTTACAATGCTGTATCGCATTTGAATGAAATGTTCAAATTCAAAACAACAATTTGTGTACGGCTGCACCTTTACTATAACCTGACCCGCCATCTGAGAAGCCGTCATTGGAAACCGTTTGGAAAAGTGCAGGCACTTTCAAAAAAATACTCAGCAGGTGATTGGATGAACCATCTGTCAATCAAACTCTTGCCGAAGCCAGTCTGGAGAAGAGCGAAAACAATGTTTTCCATCGAGAAAAGCCTTTAGTGCCGTTCTTTGCTCTTTCAGTGAAGAAATAGTCTCCAGTTCTGATATAACCAATGCTATTGCCACTACGCTAACCTCTTCAGGAGCCGCCATAGTTGTTAAGAACAAACAGACGTCACTCCGTACACACCTAAGCCACGCCCGTAGCTGCCAGTAGCTCCTCACGGGACGCTGATTGGTCGGTGGTCTGGCTTGCTAGACATAAACGCATTACTTGAAGCCTGACGAGATAGATTTTTTGTGTTATATGACATCGCGAAAATCCAACTGCTGTGCAAGGTAAACTTTACTCTGCATAAATGGAAAAATTCTAGGTGTCTCCGCCATTATTTGATATGCATTTGTGACAGGCAGTATATTGGCACCCTGGGATGGAAAAGTTTCATATTTGAAATGAAGTTCTGTGGGTGTGAGAATTGCTTATCTATGAGTTCAGAGTGATGGACCTGTCAGTCTGAGAAGTTAATAATCACAACAGTTTTATTTGATCTACTTCTGTGTCATGTCAAAACAGTTTTGTTTATTATATTATATATTATTATTTATTATTTTTAAAGCCCAATATTAAAAAAAAATTCTGAGAGGGCAACATAGTCTAGTTAGACCGTTGGTTTGGGTATTAAAAAGCTCCTTCAACAACAGAGGATGATTCTCTCCTCTTCCAGGAAAGAAGGACACACAGTAGTGCACCGAGTATTTACAGAGTAAAAGTAGTAGAAGTCAATTCAGTGCTTCATACTTTACAGCAGGAAGTGTTGAGCTTTGCAGCGAGGTGCTTGTTAAAGCTCCGAGCTGACACATTTCCTGCCGTGTGTGTCCTCAGGGAGTGGTGACGGACGCCTCCCCCCAGACAGTGGCTCCCTCGTCACAGGATGTGGCTGGCCAGCAGCAACAGATCCAGGTGGACAGTGCTGCCGACCATGTTCCTGCTTACTCATACCAGTCCAAGTAAGTCCAGCAGTGAAGCATGTCAACCGTTTTAACATGGCATTTACTCCTTTCAGGGTAGATTTTATTATTTATTATTAATCATTTTTATTAGTTATGATGATTATTTTTCATATTATTTTATTTTAAATGAGATGTTTCCATACCTTTTATACAAATGTGTTTATCCCTTTATTATCTCTGTGTGTATTAGGACATGTTGTAAATCATATTCATCATTTATGGTCATATTGGATTTTTATATTTTGCAAACATGTACTGAAATACTTTGCTTGTCAGGTATTTTTATCCATATCGCTCTCTCCCAGCATGCACTGTTTATGTATATCAGGTCATTATGTAGTCTTAACACATAAATTCTGTCACCAACACACCCTAAGTAAATCACACTCGTATAGGCAGGCTTCCTGTCTGTGAATTATTTGGTGAACTGGAGGGATATTATCATTCAAAATACGTTTTGAAGATGTTTTGTAATTATAGTAATAAAGTTATTTGCCTTTGACAAATAGTCCAAAGATTTGACTGTTATCAAGCCATTAAATAGGCATTATCGGTCGCTATTAGCACCATTAATGTGGGTCAGTAGGGGCCTACTACGTCTATTATGTTGAAAAAGTGAAAGCGAAACTTAAAGGGGAACTACGCCCATTTTCAAAATTCACACACGTTATTCCTATGGTCTAAAACAGTCCAATAAATATTAGTAAACATGAAAAACTCTCTCCCAAATCCAAAAACTATAGCACTAAAACTCAAACTTGTGATGTCATAAAGTATGGAGCTGCTCTATAACAATTAATGGGGAGAGATGTTGTAGATGACACTGAGAGCACCCAGGGGAATGTTCTGAGTATACGGGAACATTTTCTGTTTCACAACTGAGAACACTACAATAGAGTAAAGCTCATTTGGGTATAAAAAAGAACACAAACATCTGTGGGTCCATAAAATCAGTCTCCTATTCATTGTCTATGGAGCAGCTGCACACTGTATACCCTATGACATCACAAGTTTGACACTTACTTCTCTGGTTTCTGGCTTTGAGAGAGAGCAGCTCATGTTCACAAATATTGATTGAACTGTATTAGGCCATGGGAATAACATAGTGGAATTCTTAATTTAGGTGATGTTCCCCTTTAAAAGCAGCACATTCGAACACATAGTAAAACTGCATGAAACATTACGTTTTGAACCCAAACAAAAAGGCTTTTTTAGGTTTAGGTAACAAAAACACTTAGTAAGGTTTATGGTTTAAGACATCGTGTTTTGGCCTAAAACCTAATGTTGTTAACACAAAGACAACTAAAAGCCCTGTGTTTTACCCCCGACCTCCACCCAATATGGAGTTTCACGCTGTTTCTTTTCCTCTCATAATTACTACGGTCGTTAGAGGTCGCTGTCGTCTTCTTTTATTCTTTCTTTTGGTGATTTACCATGTGAATAGATGATAAAACCTACCAGTGGGTGTAGTAGGCCCCTACTGACCCACATCTATGGTGCTTATAGCGACCAGTAATGCCTAGTTAATGTCCTGACAACAGTCAAAATCGGCTGAATAGTTTTAGTGCAGCAGCACAGTACAAAATATTAATTTAAACAAAATGAGAGTACTAAGAGAAGCAGCAGTGCCATTATAAATGACTCAAATTATTCCTGGCTGCTGTTGTCATTCGCTCGTCATTCTGGCAGCACTTTTTGCTTTTCTGACCCGATCAGAACAGTTTAACGTGATTCATTTTGCTTCCGTCTTCTGACGGAGCTGTCAGCTGTCAGCTCTATTGCGTTTCTGTGTTTGTAATATCGTGCTTTGATTACAATGCCCCCCCCCTCTCTCTCTCTTTTTCTCTCTGTGTGTTTTCTCCTCTTTCATCAGATAGCAACGGCCTGAGCGAATGTTCCTGTGACAGCGTTGCCTTGAGACAGAAGGTGGCTGCACTGTGAATGTGAGGAAAAAGAAAAAAGAAAGAGATTGCTTCCAGATTGCCCAGGCACCAAAAAAGAGACACTTTTTTCATTTCCTACCTGGCCTACGAGAAAAAAAAAAAAGAAAAAAAACGCAAGAAGGAGGCAAAGAGTGCTGAGGAAGGTGATGGGAGAATTGCTGGGCACAGTGCAAAGAAGTGAAATAGTTTAGTCTGGGAACCTGCCTGAAGGGCTGGGCCGAAGCTTGAAAAGTTTCTCAAAGAAAATTCTCAACCAATTAAAAAAAAAAAAAAAAAAAAGAAGAAAAAAAAAGACAAAAAAAAAGGTTGAATGCGCAGGTAGGTGATGAAGTTTATTTTGTAATTAGAAAAACGGGAGTCAAGTTTGAGATACACACAGAGATTGTCTTCCTCAGATATTAAGCTACAATTTCTTTTCACTCTTTTTTATGTTCTAGTGTTAAATTTTAGTTTTCTAGATATATTCGAAAAGTGTTTTTTTCTTTCTTGAATCTTCATGGCCTTAATTTGAAGGGCGGCAGAAACTTTTTACAGAGTTAAAGTCTGACGTCTGGTTAAGAAAAAAAAAACGAAATCAGTCTCTTGGACCACTCGGAGGGTTCAAGACACTGGATGAGTTGTTTTAAAGAGGAAAAAAAGAATCTATCACATAAGCTGTACAGATTTAATAGAGAAGAGCTTTTTTTTCTTTTCTTCATTAGAAGAAAACTTTGATAATTATTATGTCAGAGGTAACTAAGTGTCAGAAGAAAACAAAATGTCTGTTGGGGATAAAGACTTGTGGGGGGGAAGAAGAAGCTTTGAAGAGATTTTTCACAATGAGGAAAAAAAATGAAAACATGAGAAAACGTGCTGCATTGTGGATGCAGTCTGTTGCAAAATGCTGAACTTGTTTTTTATTATCATAATTATTATTTTACATGGCGAAGTTGCTGTCGACAACATTAGTGCTTTTTATCTGCCACATTTTACCTTTTTTATGAGCTTTAAGATGTTTTTAGCCCGCTTTGCTTGTCACACTGCGAAAAGGAGAAGAAAAAAAAAAGAAGAAAAAAAATATAAAATGAAAAAAAAAAAATTTAAAAACTACGGAAAAAATTCTGGCAGTGAAATAAAAAAAAAAAAACAGTAGATTCAGTAGGAGCTTAACGGTTTAAACCAATCAGTGCAAAAGCAATAGAAGAAATTGTTGACAATTTCTGTAGTCTTTCCTAGTTGTGGATCAAATGCAGCCCATGGATGGCCATTTTTATACCAAAGATGAAGAGACACTCTGAACCAGAGTTTTGTTTTGTTTTTGTTTCCTTTTTCCTTTTCATTTTTCAGTTTGATTTTGTTGTTGTTGATGTTGCTGTTGTTGATGATGATGTTAATGTTGATATTGTTGTTGTTGATGTTGCTGTTGTCGTTGTTTTTTTTTTTTTATTTGACCTTGATGGCCGGACCAGTCCTTACTATCCTTCTCAACATCTTCTGTTTTCACCGGGTTTAAGCTACGTTTTCCACGGTTGTCCAAGCTGTCACACACACACAAACACACACACACACACACACACACACACACACACACATACATATCTAAACATACACACACTTGCAAACACACATCAAACAGTATTTAAAGTGTGATGCAACCAGTGGTAGTCCTACCAAATGTTCTCTTCGCCTCCTCTTCTTTGTCTTTTGGTTTCTTTATATGTCACATCACTTTTACGATGCTTTCACACACCGTGGGTGCATTCCACCTCTCTCTCTCTCTTTCTCTCTCTCTCTCTCTCTCTCTCTCTCTCTCTCTCTCTCTCTCTCAGATGCTGCAGGGAAAACTTTAGGAAACAGATTGGGGGAATGTTGCTCGCTACGCTCCGTGGTTGTCGACACATTGCTTCCAGCTTTGTCCCTTTAGTGGTTTCTGTCCTCGGTCTCTTTATCTCTTTAATTCAAGCGTAAAAAACTCAGCCATTCCTCAAGATACTGAGCTTCAGTGTTGATCTCCCTGCTGCTGTTTGACCTCCTGTTAATCTCTATCACCAAACCTAGGTCCCTTTTTTGAGTATTTACCTGCCCAGAATACCAGATGAGTTGTGTTTGCTGCATATTGGACATCAGGTAAGTTGTTAGTCACAATAAGAAGTGTACAAATCTGAGTTTGAACTCTTTATAGCAATGATTGCATAAACTTTATGGCACTTTAAAGGTACTGACTTAAAACAACCGTGAAGAAGCATAGACCGCATATAAAGATGGATGTCATAACAGCTCCCCAAAAGTGAAGCCAAAACATCTTGATTGCCCCCTGGTGGCTGGCTGCAGTATAGCTTGTAAATCCTGCCCCCTCCATGTTAGCGGATGGGACATGGGCCAAACTAAAAAGTCAAATTACACATCAAATACATTTTTCCCAAAGATGGTTTCTGTCATTTTAGGTAGTTCTTATCACACAGATGTATGTTCAAGTGTTGGTTTGATTTAGTTATTTGATGCTATAAATAGAAGGTGAGACGGCATGATTGTAAGTTTGTTTGACAGCTGCTCTGAGTGAAGTAGTCGTGGAGCTGGAGGCTCGGGAATTGTACGTGAGAGGAGATGTAGCTTTAACTTTCCATAACCATCACAAGTCTGTGTGATAGAACATGTTTCAATTTGATCATGAATGTAGTTATAGAGATATTATGGTTAGTTGTTGTGTCTTCCTAGCCAAACAGCTACTTTGGTGCTAATGTAGCAGCCAGGTGGCTCACGCTAACAAGCTGTGAGCGCGCTCGGCTCATGATTGGCTCGGGCAGGTGTGGGGGCGGGACCTCGTTACCACGGCTCCACATGACGTCAAAATCTGAAGATGGCAGCTTCTGTATGCTGAATATTTTGGCTTCACTTTTGTACAGTGGAGACGCGTCATCCGTCCATATGTATAATCTATGTGAAGAAGTAAAAGAAATGCTTGAAAGAATAATTTGACATTTTACAGAAATGTGCGTATTTGCTTTCTTCCCAAGACTTAGATGAGTCTTGTCTGTACGGTAATTATGAAGCTACCGCCGGCAGTTGGTTAGCTTATCTTAGCACAAAGACTTGAAACAGCTAGCCCGGCTCTGTCCGAAGGAAACTAAATCCACCCACCAGCACCTCTAAAGCTCACTGATGAAGACGTTTTATATCATTGTTCAATCTGTACAAAAACTGAAGTGTAAAAGCGACACCTTGTGGTTTTTCCAGGGGATTATGTGCCGGACTATTTCTTGGCCAGGCGCAGTCATTTATTGGAGTCTTGTCATCACCGCGAGCTTGACACGCAACCAGCAGAGACTCCAGGAAGTTACTGTGAAGAAATGTCCTTTAAAACAAACCCGAACAGCAAAGATCTGTTTGCATTGTAAGGCTACCGTCAGTCTGACACTAACAAGGCATGGAAGTGTGTGTTTAAAGGCTAGAAAAGGACCGTCTGTCTTGAACATCCCCCTGATCATTTGCCCAACACAAGCGCACACCTGTGGGAAGTAACTAGGCTCCTCAGCAGCCGTAACAAGATGTTGACGGCAGCTCCTTCCTCGGCCCCGCCACTGAGTGTCAGTTACACCCACTGGTTGTCCCAATTTGTTGCACAAACAACCCCGTCACATCTTATCCGGCTCTCTCCGTCCCAGAGCTGTGTGAGGTTTCATCTCAGAGGATTGTCCCCTGAAGAAATTGCCTGTGGGACGGCGGCCATTTCTGCCCCCATTACAGCAGCCTTTGTGTGTCGGGAGCGCTGCGTGTCTGCTCTGTTGGCCCATGTCCGCTCTCTCTGCCACACTGTGGGGCTAAAAGGACCCCGTTTTTTTCCCCTGCTTCACTGGCACCATTAATGTGCCACAGCCACGCCAGGCTCCTTTTGCTCTCATTTTCCCTCATTCTCCCCCCTCTCTCTCTCTCTCTCTCTCTGAGGTTTCTTCTCTTTATTGGATGGTGCAGTAGCAGAACCACAAACCAATTTCAGTCACTCTCGCAATGAGGCTTGACGGGCCCAATTTGTCTCCCTCGGGGGCAATAGGATCCACTCCAGTGTCCCTCAAAAGACCCCTTTCTTCC
This sequence comes from Sebastiscus tertius, assembly GCA_916701665.1. Lineage (NCBI taxonomy): Eukaryota > Metazoa > Chordata > Actinopteri > Perciformes > Sebastidae > Sebastiscus > Sebastiscus tertius. The sequence goes on along the minus strand of CAKAOH010041107.1, from coordinate 16,985 downwards.
CGACAGAGAGGGAGCTTTTTTGTTTGGTGACAATTGCAATTGAGCTCCTGCAGTTCATGTGACTCATTCGAATCCAAGTCCAGCGCTGCATGTTGGGGCCACGATGGCGTGTTGTGCACATGACAGGCAAGCCACGTCATAGCGCGTGGCGATGCTTGTAACTAGCTAATCAAATTGTACATCGAGTGCCTTTTAACAAAGCTTCCAAATGATTCCAAATTATCCGTGTGATAGTTTAAAGCACATGGAAGAGCTTGTTTGGTTCAGCTATGCTAAAGAAATGTATTGAAGCTACTCTATGGTGCTAAAGAGGACGCAGTCTCGGGCTTGTGCCTTCATTTATCCGTGTGACAAGCCGGCCACTGTTGATCATTTGGCCGTCGACTCGCTCTTAACAAGCCACCTGTCCACCTGACGACACAAAAGAAACGGGCACGCAGGTTCCGAAAGTGAACTACTCCTTTAAAGCCATACGCACATTTTCTTTTTCCCTCAGCGTTAATACCTACTGACCTTCCATCCACCAACGGAGATCAAAAGCCAAATGCGTCATTCAAACTGTCTCACAATGACCATTCAGCTGTTCATTGTCCAATCAAATCAACACCTGCCATGTTTTCCTTTCATCTGATGCCACCCAACATCTGCTTGTATTCGCCTGGAGGCTATGATTTGCTCTTATCTCCCAATAAATGAGTCTCCGCCACAGTACGGCCTTTAAAGGCCCAGATGCATCAAGCCAACATCAGAGAACTAGAGGCGATGAAGGCTGACCGTTGCGTCGCCTCACATCATCTTTGGCTTGGCCAACAAGTTGCATTTGAACACACCGCAAAGACTACAGCCAACGGCCAGTTAGCACGTACGTTCTGCGACTTCGTGAGAGGAAATAACTCTCCCTACCAGCAGATCGCGGTAGTCTGTATTCGGCATTCAAAAAGGGAAACAGGAAGACCGAGGACGGCAGATATACAAGCCGTTATTACGATACGTACATGAAACAAAGCGGCGTCTACTGTTGGCTTGCTTTCCTCACTTCCGTTTCTCTTCTCGTGCACTGATTTGCTTAAGCTGAACAGCCAATCAGAGCAATTTCTCTCACCGATAAGCTCCGCCACCGATTCAACATGCTGAATCGGCCAATAAAACCTCAGACACGGGCAGACTAGAGCCGCTCACCGACGGCCCCAAACTGTACGATGGCCGACCGTCGGCTTGGTGTGTCAGGGCCTTAATGGCTGACAACTGACAAATGCTGGGTTAGGGTTAGGCTCCACGTCGCTCATCTGTTCGTCATTGTTCCATGTATTCCATTTCTGAATCATTTAACGTGTGGACAGAGCTGCTAAACTATAACTTAACCAGTTTTAAGCTAGTGTGTGTGTCAGTGTGCGTTGCGTCAAGAGTTCTACAAGCGAGTTCTCCAGACTTTTACAGCTGCTGTTTTATAGTACAGAAGACCTTTTTGAAGTTTAATAGGACTCATAATGTAGGAGTTGCACATCGGAGAGCAGAGCGTCCCACAAATGGCCTGAGATTCAATAGTAATGGCATTATGGGAAATGGGATTACAAATAGCCAAGAGATTATGGAGGGGAAAAAATGCACAACAAAGAATATCAGCTCTATTTTGCTAATGGAGATTCAAGAAAGAGAAAGATGTTAAGGCAGGTGTTTTGCTTTTGGTGTACGGTACCAATATCTCACAGAGATCTGAAAGATTACCCGACTGAACAAACAGAAATGGCTTTTTCTTAATAGCACAATGGCATAATGTACCTTTTCAGAATACCAATACCTTTGTGGAAGTGTACAGAAGGCGTGCCTGCAATTTTAAGGAGGCTGTAACAGAACCGCTCTGCTCCCAGTCAGCCCATGTGTCAGCACAAACCAGGAGCCAGCTATACCAAGAGAGAAAGTGTATGTGTGTGTGGGAAAGAAGAGAGAGGAGGATCATTAGCTGCTGTTGCCGGGCAGAAGTGGTCATAGCCTTGAGTTTCTCCGTCTTCGTTCAGCAATGCGTCCCCCGTACAGGACTCCGGGAGGTGACCAGCTCGACCCATCGCTAATAAGCAACACACACTCTTCCTTTCCTGCGCCATCGCACCAAGACAGACTCCTTCTCCTCTTTTCTACACAATCGATCATCATTTTCCACCTCTTACATCTTTTAAGTTTTGTATTTGACATACCGAATCACCACTTTCCATCCATCCGTTTGCATCAGTTCCCTTCATTCCCTTCCGTCCCTTTCTTCAAGTCTACATCAGCATCCTTTTCAGACCCCAATCTGCTGCTCTCTCATCGTCTTGACCAGAGATCCAGATCCAATTTGCAACATGCAAGCTGTGATTGACATTGTGTCCTCTTATGTTCATTTTGACACGTTTCACTAATCAAAACAAACGGGAGACCTGTGACCCATGCACGTGCATGCGAGAGCCCTCTAGAACGATCGTTCATGGAATTAATCGGACTCATGGATTAAAGGCCTAGTTGCCACCATCGCATTCATTAGTTTCTATCGGCAGTGACAGCAGGTTGGAGGTGGAATGTCCTCATCGGCATGTCATTGATATTGCTGAGTGAGCCTTGGTCCTACTGGTGCTCTAACACCTTTTAACTGTTTGCCTGCTTAAGTGTCAGGATGATATTGTTTGCTTCCATAGTGCCATAAAGATAAAAGAAAGTTTATGCAATCATTTATTAAGCATTTAAAGTGTTAAGATTAACAATTATCTGACAATATCTGAATCACCACAATGCAGTAAATGTCACTCATCTGGCGTCTCGAGTACGGAAGCCCTGAGAGGCAAGTGAGAAAAAAAAAATTCACCTGTTTTTAAGTCATAAACACAGGAGAGAAAATAATTTGGATCAGACAAAAAATGGATCACTAGATTTTTTACAGGGCTTCCTGTACTCAAGGAAGGTAATCAGATGCTCAGAATTGCTTTCCAACTTCTATTTGATACAGGAAGAAGGAAGAATACTGTACAAGTAGAGCGAATGGTTGGAAATGCAACATTTCATTCCCCGTCAGTCCTCTCTACAAGGTAAATCCGACATTCTGTGAGCTTAACCTTCTCTGAAACACCCGATAAATACAGCTCTCAGACTTTGCATCCTGGTCTTCTCCAGTTTTTCAAGGCGAGTTGCTTACTTCACTGCGTTTAAAAACAAACAGTTTTCTCAATCCGTCTCTAACTCACCGTTTTTCCACAAACGCTGCCGTCATCCTTAAATCTGACATGATCCAGAAAGTCATCTATGTGGTGTGGCTTCCACACTGTCACAGGAGTAAACTCATTAGATGTGTTATATGTCATACTCGGTTGTCGCGAGGTTCCTTGCGTTGCAGCCATTCCGCATTGATTCTCGTGTGTTAGGAAAAACAGTAGTTCAGAGTTACTCTCGCAGCCCGTCTCCCACAGAGTGTTAAGGAGAACCGTGGCTCAATTACTCATCACAGACCAGCACTCACACTCTCACACTCTCCACACACATAATGCAGTGGGAAAATTGCTCAAACTGCCCCCCACAAGAGCGAGGCCCTGTGCTTTTTAATTGATGCTTCGGTCAACCTTTGATGAGAGCTATCGATTGGCCACACAACCCCAGGAGCGCAGCCAGCCAGCACAGCCGTCGCAGAGTTCAAACAGCTCCCAGAGAAATTCAAAATCCAACAATCACTAGGAAACGGCCGACCAAATGGTTTAGAGATGGCCAGCACAGAAAGTGCACGGGATTAATTTACCAGATAAAAAAAAAAAAAGAGGAACTATTTATTAGGACAGCAGAGCGGTTTTCAAATTTTTGTTTTCTCTTTTTGTTCGTTTTTCACTTTTGTTTCAGCGCCGAGGAGGACATGGTCACGCCTCACACACGCTGCTCAGTGTGTGTGATCTTTGAGAAGCTTATCTGTACATCTGTGGATGTTAGGATTTGACTTGGGTTTTATGAGTTGTTGTTTTTTTTCTCTCTGATGAAGCTTTCAATAAAAAAAAAAAAAATGTGGAAAAAAAGCACCAAGGAGCGCTGTTTCTGCTTTTAATCATCTGCATTGTGTTTTATTGCCGCTAGCTGTTTTCATGTCCTCGAGCCGTTATTATGGAAACATTTATTATGCGCCGAGCATCCTCCGAGGAACACGCACACACACAAAGAACACACCATCTTACCCATAGCCTATTATCTATATGACTAAATTGCAGCTGGAAGCGAGAGGAAGCCCTATTATTATCATCCAGCCTGATGGCACCTGCTGCGCGTTGACCTTGGGCCCTCACATCCTCTCATAATTACAGCCTTCGCAAATGGAGCTAATACCTCTCAACGGGATTTCCCCCATCGCAGCTCGCACACACTTGATTGGGCGTAAAGTGGTCATAATCAAAGATGGAGGAGCCTGCCGGAGGAGGAAGTGGATCGATGGCAATCAATCTTCCTCTTCACTCTCATTTAGGCCCAATCAATTGCTGTCCTTGTCACCTCCTAGGGACGCCTGTACTGTCAATACCACGACTGCACTGTAGCCAAGTTTCCACCACGCGAGACGTCTCCGCAAGATCAAGAGCAACAAGGCCGGCACTCTGAGACAAAGGACATCTTAATAGAGAACAATCGACTGGTTGGATTGGACTGTGCACTCGAATGTGTATGATCGGGCGGTGAGGACTCGCAGCTTCCTTTTTTTTTTTTGCATCTGCTGATCTGAGAATTCGTGGAAGTACCTCAGTGCTCGACAGAGATAAGCGTCGGCGTGGTACATTTGCAGCAATTTAAAACATTTTACTGCTCTGAGAGACTTCTCCGTGGCACCACGGATTTCTCCGCCGCACGCTGGAGGCTGTTAAATCTGGGAAAATGCAGTGGGATCCTTTTATCGAGTGAAATGCCACAGATTGAATCTCGCTCCCTTGGAGCCAGGCAGCCTCCTTATCTGGACTTATAGAGATGTAGCAGCTGAGCACCACAAGGGTGCAGCATACCAACACAGATGTTATCTGGTGTGTTTATTTCACAGAGGAGTGAGAAGCCCTCCACACACACACACACACACACACACACCACCAGCACCATTGGAAACAGATCAAGGGCATCTCCACTGGGTGAAACATGACAACACAACCAGCCTTCCCATCGAGCGTTTGCCATCTGCTGAATATATACGCAGATTAGGAAGCAAAAGCCTGGACGTGCATTAAAATATATATCTGTCCTACTTGCAGTACAAATTGTGTGATTGATGTGCATTCATATAATATATATAGGATAAACATGCTCTTTGAGGGCTCTCTGGATGCTGCATTTGGCGTTGATAAGGGTGCTGATGGCAAATCCTGTGACAGCTGTGAATTATGTAGAAACCGATAAATCCCATGTCCGTTTAAAGGTGCAGACCTGAAAGAGAGAGTAAATTTGGAATTTCTTTTTTACAGCACAATAAATGCTAAAATGACAGCAGCAAATTATGAAAATTTGATTGGTTCATAAGCTTTTTTTTCACATTAGTCTTCATCAGGCTGTCATCATTGCAACCCCAAAATGTCCTGATGTTATAGAGTGGTGCAGGGATGACGTATTTTTGTTGGCCGGGCAGGAAGTTAGCATTGTCCTGGTTCCTTCGACAAAAAGCCAATGGGATTTTTCCAATGGGTTTTGGATTATTGCAGAAAATAAGCTCTGTGGCAAACACACGTTTATGATACTTACACATTTTGAACAGCAAGATAATCTCCACAAATGAACACCACTGTTCTGAGTTTTAAAGTGGGAATGCGATCGGCAGAGGTAAAAAGGCTATAAACGAATGACACCACGGTTGTATGAGCGTGAGTATACACAACGAGGCGAGTCGTGATGACATTTAGTAGTCTCATTTAGCCACTTGTTAGCAACCGCCTTTTTTAAGACACGTAATGGCTTCAAAATTTATGAGGGGGTAGTTATTGATGTATTTTATATTGAAGGACAAAACGTTAAAATCTCTTCAGCTTGTGTTAACCACAGACCTTATTTCAGGCATCTAACTAAAAACAGGAAGTGCTAAAATGCTAACTCATTTCCGTGTTTTAGGACTCATTCCTGTAGTACTCTATAAACATGACCCATGTGGTACAAAACAAGCAGCAGTAAATTAACCGTTCTTTTGGCACTGAAGGATATCTATTTGCCTACAACAAATGATCTGTGCAGACCTCGGGGGGCGACAAGGTTTCAGGTTCCAGCTAGTTGAACACAATTGATTTTATTCCAGACCAATCTAAACAGGGCACTCGGAGAATTTGGGGTTGATTGGGTCTGGGACCTTTCAGGACCCCGAGCTTCCAGGTGCAGTCCGAGCGATTTTGCATCCAATCAGGAATCTGTGATCGTCAGCAACCACGAACACACCTGGTGCTGCCTTATTAGCTTATACTCCACTAAAAGAGACATAATTAACCAAAGGATCCGGTTGGGGGGGGGGGAGATCTGCACTGCTGAGCTAAAATCTAAATAATGCCCGAGAGGGATTTGGTGTGTTTTGAGGGGGAATTCATTATTCGCTTAATCTAGGAATATGTGAATGCAACATTAGGCCAGTAAACCTCATTACAAGAAGCTAAATGTGGATATCTCATTAGTGAGGAAATGCATGATTCATATTTATACACTATCTAGGTCCGTTAGACTCAGGAAGAAATATTGCATAAGCAACATGTCTATCATCTCGGCACAAATCTGAAATTGTTTATGGATGATTCCAGTTTATTACAACTTTGAAGGCGAGCAGTAAAATATTATCCAACCGTCTTTTGTAAATATGCATCATAGTTTCAGGACCGACTTCCAGGTTCGAATTTGATCTTCTATATTTGCCAGAGTGAGTGCAACCTGTCTGATCTAAACTACTCTGGTGAGTACAATGTCATCACAACTGATAACAATAATGGCTAAAACCACAAAAATTAGACAATAGACTAGAATTATCTTTAAAGAGGTTAGGGGTTGAAGTTTAAAGTGCCCGTGTGTGACATTTTGGGGATCTATTAGCAGAAATGGAATATAATATTCATCTTTAATCACCTGATAATAAGATTTGTTGTGTTTTCGTTACCTTAGAATGAACCCTTTATATCTACATAGGTCCTCTTCACGGAGTCCACCATGTTGCTCCACCATCTTTCTACAGTAGCCCAGAACGGACAAACCAAACTCTGGCTCTAGAGAGAGCCTTTCACGTTATTTCTGAAGGCCACCGTAGTTCTCCGACACGCTTGTGTGGTTTTGCACCTGGTGATTCACGTTACCGCAGTCTTTGAAAGGGAGGAGTGAGTGGAGGGTTATTCAGTTGGTTGCAATCTGCAACCAGACCACTGGTTGCCGCCAAATCCTACACACTGTCCCTTTAAAGTTGCACTAATCAATCATCTTACTTTTAACGACTTTTAATACAACCATACTTACTTAACAGGCCTTTTTTTTTTTTTTTTTTTTTACAAGTTTTCTTCTCCCTGACGTTTGGCCATTGTTCAATCAGCTCTTTGGTTGTTTTACTGCTTACTTTTCTAACTCTAGGCTGTTTAACCAAGAGGGTAGGCACTGTAAATATAACTGTTGTGTTCGGTCTTCACTGTGCCCTTATCCTGTGAGATTTGTTTTAAGTTTATATTTTAAATAATAATACAAACTTTTAAAAATCTCAATTTCATTTAGTTTCACAGTACGGAATGGAAAGATAGAGATATAGGCCCACTGTATATTTTTTTAAAAAAAGGTGGTGTTAAACCCCTTAAAATCAAGAAGGCCTTGCGACCAGCCGTGAAGCGTTGGCGACCCCTAGTGGGGGTCGGGATCCCCAGGTTGGGAACCATTGCTTTAGCAGACGTAGTAATTTTTAAGGAGGCAAAGGAAGTCGGGTGATGTTATTATAGAGCGCAGGGAGGAAGTCAGGGTGGTTCTGAGGAAGTGACCAAACACACCGATTAATGCAGCTTTAAATGTCCAGTTATTGTTCCACCTGCATAAAGAGCTTTATCATATTTAGCTCTTTAGCATGTGCTGTTAAACAAGGTGTGAACATCTTCGCCACATGTGCTCCTCAGGCCGACAGGAGAACAAGTGAAAAACACGGATGTCTTGTGCTGCATCTACAATGGAATCCCCGTGGCGACACACTCGGTCGGACAGCAGCTCCATTTCAATATTCCCATGATGAATTACTATCATTGTGTAGCAGGAATTGGGAGGCCGGCCAAAGCCTATTGAAGTTTACAATGACATTAGCGGAACAATTGTGTCCCAGGAGATCCTGGGGGCTGCACAGAAGGCATTGTTCCCCAGGTGGCACAGCGGTGGGTCTGTGCCGGGCCCAGCTCTGGTCTCAATATGCTGATGACAATAGGTGTTAATTGAGGATGTGAAGGAAGCAAGTGCCTCGTAACTTTTTACATTAATGCACCGCTTCCTGTCATTAACCCATGTTTGACTCAAGACAGGTTTGAGGCTTGAGCAGCCCAGCGAGACACATTCACACACCTGTCATCATGTTTGGCCAGATTTAGATGTTCTTTATAATAATGGCTTGTTTACAATCTGTCTTATCATCTGACTTATTATGAACAAATAAAAAAAATCCAGTTGGTAATAACCCAAACTTATTATTTAAGGTGACTCACCGTCAAAAAGCAACTTTAAGGAAAACAGCTGTTTCCTCAGACAGCACAGATACAGAGGGGCAGGAAGGGAATTCTTTTTGATTCTCATGATTGAATCAGATATTCAGGTTACAAGTTTATTTTTTCCATTTTACGAGGTTACTTTAGAACAATCTGAAGGGTTTCTTTTTATGTGGAACTACTTTTAAAGCTGCAGGAGGTAGAATTGGAGCAAATATGATTTAAAACAGTCACTATATCCTAGTGCAGTAGTGCATGAGACAGGTAATCTGAAAAAATTAATGTGCCTCTGTGTCCTCCAGTGCTCCTAATGGTAGCTACAAGATTTCACAGACTGGAGGAAAACAACCAATCGGAGCCGAGCTGAAGACTTGCCATCTCTGAGCAGCTGTCAATCACTCGTGAGCTCTGATCAAACGGTCAAACTAGGCAGCGCTGATCAAATATGAATCAATATTCTGTTACTGTAATGCCTATTTCTCGCCTCAAATGTTTTCAGAAACAAATCGTAGTGTACTGTTTAGCTGTAAAATGAGAACGTTTGTGACCCGGCAGCCATGTTGAGATCAGTTGAGGAAATTCCAAGCACCGCCCACCAGCTGGAGCACACCTTCTCATGCAGCAGGACAAAAAACAATTAAGCCTGAAGGGGTTTATTTCACAACAATGACCCGCTAGCTGTTAATTATCCCACTTATTACACGGTTACTTACTGAAGAAATCAATAATTTGACACAAAAACGGTCCGCTAGAGTCCGACATCAGAACTGCACCCGTAGCAACAGTCTGTTATACATAGCAACGGTCTGCTATAAAGAAATAACAGACCACAGAACGACACGATTGGACAATAAGAATCGAGTATTCAACAAAGCTATGTAATAAATGTAGATATTGAATCTTATCCCAATTATGGAAATAAGAGTTTGAACAGCTGTGTGTTTGTGTGTGTGTGTGTGTGTTTGTGTGTGCATGTGTGTGTGTGTGTGTGTGTGTGTGTGTTTGTGTGTGTATGAGTGTACGTGCGTGCGTGTGTGTATGAGTGTACGTGCGTGCATGCGTGTGTGTGTAAGTGAATATATTTGGATAGGAGCTTCCCAGCAAGCCGGACACAAGAGCTGACCTTTTGCTCTCTTTCCCACTGAAGCTCTGAAGCTGAACTGGTAACAGAACACAATTACAATATTTTTAACTTTGTGTGTGTGAGAGAGAGAGAGGGGAAGAGAGAGGGGGGGGAGGAGACGGAAGAGTGCATAAGCAACTAATACAGTATATGCAGCAAACTTGCAGTAATTTATTTGTAACTGTGTAGATCACACGACTTCTCCCAGGAAGAAGGAGGAGTATATTGTTTACTTGATCTAAAAAAGGAAGAAGAAAAGACAGACAGCAAATCTGTTTTTGGAGGAAATATTAGAAAGTCTATAAGTCTATTTTAAGATATCACAGAGATCCCAAAGGACCCGTTGTGAGGTTTATCTCCACTTGGGGAGAGCGTTTTTCTTCGTAGCCAGCCGCTAAACTTTCCTAACAGGCATTTTAAGTCATGAAATTTACCTTGAAGAGAGAATTGAATGAATGTGCCGTTTTGAGTGTATCTAGTGTGTGATGGTACTGTAAGCATTTAATGTTTTTGTGCTTGTAAGTGAAAAGGACAAGGCCAGAGATGGATATAAAGAAGGGAGGAATGGGAGGTCAGGGCTGAAAAATGGCAGTAGGAAGTGATAAAGAGATTATGAATACAGAGAGTATAGAGGCAGATTTGTGTGAAGGGAAAGAGAGAATAGAAAGGTGACGAGAAAGGTTGCAACGTAAAAAGGAGAGGCGCATTAGGGATGTATTGAGGAATGAAAAGAGTGGCAAAGAAGAGGGGAGAGAAAGTGTGAGAGAGAAAGAGGCAACTGGTGAGAGAACAAGAGAAGAAAGATATAGGAAGAGAAATAAAGAAAAGAGAAGAAGGTTTATCATCCACCTCCTCTCTTCCCCTTGCAGCCCATCGGACCTCGAGGGCTGCAGGATGAAGTCCTGATGGCTCACTATCACCTCCAGGGTAAGTGATGTGATCTACAGCAACACTGAGCAGGTGAATAAACAGACCTCGCAGTAACGGGAGGAAGACCACACATGCTCCAGGGGCCGACCCGGCGCCGCAGATTTGTGGGGCTGTAATGGGAACACGTGTAAGCTACTGACATGTGGGGCCGTAAAACACAGCTCCAGCTCCGAGGGCCTCCAAAACACACTGAGTGTTTTAGAGTTTTTTTATTGTTTGTTTGTTTTTTGTCAAGGTTGCAAGTATCAAATACAAATCAAAACGGTATCTGACTCGATATTTTGGAAAATGTGCTTATTCTTCCTTGCTGAGATTTAAATGAGAAGATCGATACCATCATATTTAGCTGGATCCAGGAGGTAATTAGCTTAGCTTAGCATAAAGACCTGGAAACAGAGAGAAACAGCCATGGCGAAGAAGAGCATTTCCCAGAATGTCAAACTATTCCTTTGAAACTAGTAAAAAAAAGACTTGAAACTTAAACATTTTTAAGGAGCAGGTGCTTAAAACTAGAATGTATTTTAACGCGACTTAATTTAGGAGTTAATAAGATGCAAATTATGCCTCTTCACATCGAGCCGTCAGCTATAACGTAGTTGACACCTCCCTAACAATATTCCAGACCAGTTACTGTACATTGGGACAAGTTTAATCATCAAATGAAAATAGTGCTCAGAATAATTTCAACTTAAAGGGGCACGCCACTAATTTTAGTAGTAAAGAAAGTTCAGATTACTTGTTATAAGGAATGCTACTTGTACTGTGCCGTAAAAACAGATGAATAATGTCTTTGAGTTTGAGAAACTCAAAGACATTATGGTAACCCCAGGGTGTGGGGTATGACAGAAGTGGGTGGGAAGTTTGACCCATACTGGACTAAAGTCTCTTGTAGTGACTAGTATGGATGTTTTTCACCTGTCTCTTGTGAGTCCCCGAACTTTATCAAAGCGCAATTAATAAATCGATGGAGTTTTGGTTTTAAGATTTGTACGGAAGCCCTGAGAGGCAAGTTAAACATTCTGGTGATCCATTTTCTAAGTTTTCTCTTCTGTGTTTATGGATGAGGAACAAGTAAAAAAAAGGGCTTTGCCAAGATAATCTTTCTAATTTTTTTTTTTTTTTCATCTGTGAAGCAAGTGGGGAAAAAAAGTTATTTTTCAGGATCCTTGTTGTTGTTGTAATACTCATTTTGGCCACATGAGGCTGAAGTGCACCTCTACTCCATGTTGTAAATCTACTAAAAGCATTCATGTTTTCTTGCAGGTGAGTTTTAAACTT
>CAKAOH010041106.1:6043-60487 GCA_916701665.1 Sebastiscus tertius | reverse complement strand
TATTTATTATTGGAAATCAATTAACAACACAAAACAATGACAGATATTGTCCAGAAACCCTCACAGGTACTGCATTTAGCATAAAACAATATGCTGAAATCATAACATGTCAAACTGCAGCCCAACAGACAACAACAGCTGTCAGTGTGTCAGTGTGCTGACTTGACTATGACTTGCCCCAAACTGCATGTGATTATCATAAAGTGGGCATGTCTGTAAAGGGGAGACTCGTGGGTACCCAGAGAACCCATTTACATTCACTGATCTGGAGGTCAGAGGTCAAGGGACCCCTTTGAAAATAGCCATGCCAGTTTTTCCGCCAAAATGAACCACAAGTTTGAAGCGTTGTTTAGCCTCCTTCATGATAAGCTAGTATGACATGGCTGACTAATGGATTCCTTAGCTTTTCTAGTTTCATATGATGCCAGTATCTTCACTCTAGCTCTAAAACTTAGCCCACTACAACCTAAAAATATGTTAGTTGCGTTTAAGAAAACAAATTTCCGCAAACTTGTTAGTCACTTTGACAGCCCTAATAAAAATTCTTAAAGTTTTTTTATTGCACAAGCTGTAGATGAATACCCTTTTTAATGAATTATCTTTGAGCCAGTATTGCCTTACTGTACGTTTGAAACTACGTCCTCCTCATATTCATCCACTGTGTTGTGATTTTTAGCAAACTAATAGTTGATCACATGAAGTTGTTTTGTATTTCATTTACATTTTTCAAATCTCCCTCATCAAATTGCCAGATTTAGCCACGAGTCATTTAGGACTACTCACCGTTAAGTATTAGAACAGATTACCTGCCATCTTAAAATAGTGTAAACTGAAGTGTAAGCACATGCTTAACTGGCACGCACAGACGGAACAAGGATGTGTTCATAACAAAGCAATGGATACCATTGGCAAACCAGCTTTACCAGCAGCAAGTCACAAAAAGAATCAAAGGCATGTTGTTATCTAGATAAAGATTGACAATCATTGTGAAGCCCTGATTGGCCCCCTCGCAGTGGAAAGCAGGCGTGTGTGTGCGTGTGTGTATATGTGTGTGTGTGTGTGTGTGTGTAGCTGTCTGTCTGTCTGGAGACCTCAGGACAATGTACCCGCCAACACAGACAGAAAGAACAGACTCACTGACAAGACAGACTGACAGACTGTGAACTATGTATTGGTGTCTTCTCCTCTCCTCTGCCTCCTGGTGTTAATAATGTACATAGCTCATATGTATGTATGCTGGCAAGCCGCTTCAGCACCTTAAGGACAGCACTAGTGTGTGTGTGTGTTTGTGTGTGTGTGTGTGTGTGTGTGTGTGTGTGTGTGTGTGAGTGTGAGTGTGAGTGTGTGTGTGTGTGTGAGAGTGAGAAAAAGCCTTATTGAAGATGTGTGCCTTTGATAGAGTGCGGCTGGATTCAAACTATCTGTGCTTTAGTCTGCTAGTGACACATGCAGGCAGCTTTCAGGGGTTTTATCGGTGGACTGAGACAGCAGGCAGTGTTCTAGTTCTATCTTATCGCACATTTTGCATGAGTCTTGACCTGGTTAATTGAGTAACAATGTACCAAACATCCTCATATGAGTACTTGTATTTCAACTCACTGGGTTAGAGGAAAGAGACTGAATCTCAGGGTGTCAGAGGTCCGTCTGAACATCTTAACTTCAGTAACAGCGTAAGTGAAGTGAGTGCAATCTGCAGTTCACTCTGCACATTTTGAAGTGAATGTCTTGCATAACGAGGAATAGGGAAGTCTGGGCTCGAGATGCATCCCAGAGGCAGAGCTCTGGTGTTTTTACAGTCTAGTCTCAAAACTTCCCGTTTCCTAGCTGACTTTAGTGCACAGAAGTCTCAGTCCAGGTCTTTCCTCTGTTTTCTCATTGTGTCCTCTCCATTCTATCTAGTTTAGAGCACAGTAGCCACTAGCCTTAATCCTGATGTCTTAAAGACAAAGTCATTCTTTTGACAACTTAAATGCAAATTAGGGCTGTCAATCAATTGAAATATTTAATCGCATGATTGTCCATAGTTAATTGAGATTAATCGCAAATTAATCACATTTTTTTAGCTGTTCAAAATGTACCTTTTAAAGGGAGGTTCATCAAGTATTTAGTCCTCTTATCAACATGTTAGTGAGCAAATATGCTTGCTGCATGGAAATGTATGTATATATTTATTATTGGAAATCAATTGACAACACAAAACAATGACAGATATTGTCCAGAAACCCTCACAGGTACTGCATTTAGCATAAAACAATATACTCAAATCATAACATGGCAAACTGCAGCCCAACAGGCAACAACAGCTGTCAGTGTGTCAGTGTGCTGACTTGACTATGACTTGCCCCAAACTGCATGTGATTATCATAAAGTGGGCATGTCTGTAAAGAGGAGACTCGCGGGTACCCATAGAACCCATTTACATTCACTGATCTGGAGGTCAGAGGTCAAGGGACCCCTTTGAAAATGGCCATGCCAGTTTTTCTTCGCCAAAATGTAGCGCAAGTTTGGAGCGTTATTTATCCTCCTAGTGTGAATGGTTTTCTAGTTTCATATGATGACAGTATCTTCACTCTAGCCTTAAAACTGAGCCCACTACAACCTAAAAAGTGCATGTTGCTTTAATGCGTTAAAGAAATTAGTGGCGTTAAAACTAATTTACATTAACACGTTATTATCATGTTAACTTTGACAGCTCTAATGCAAATATATAAGCACAGATTGACGAACTATGGCTTCAAATGTACAAGGGATTATTGGAGCAAGCTCAATGGTTTCAATATTATGTAGCAAAATATAGTTTAGATTAGGTCCCCTGAGAGTCCTCCGTTATGAACTCTATTGAGTGCATGAGAAAGCTACTTGTGTTAGCAGCTAGCAGGCTAAAGCACAGCCCTCATTGCCAGCCTGGCTTTAACAGAGACTTCCTGTAGGAAAACGATAGGACAGCATAGGAATCTGCCAAGATTTTGAACCAAACCACTAGAGAGACTTACACTGGACGCACATTACTATCATGGTGAATTTATTTAAGAATCTCATTGAATCAACGGGGTTTGGTCTTACTTGATAGCAGATGTGGAATATAGGCATTGCTTTACCAAATGTTCTCCCATGTGCCTTTTTATTGTTCATCACATACCGAAAGGTTGTTTCTTTTTCTGATGGTGTGGCTGCAAAACACAGACCAATGTATGCTAATTGTGTCAACTGCTTTTACAAACACCTGCCTTTTCTTTTAACCATGCATTTGTCCTTATGAGCCTTTTTTTTTTTCTTCAGCAATTTTGTCATAGTGATCACATCCTCTCTGAACGTGAAAAATAAGTTTGGATTTTCACAACCCTGTAGTTGTAACGATCAAATCAGGTGCTGTTAATAGTTTGTGAATCTTAAAGGGGCTCTATGTAAGAATCAAAAAATTCTTGTCAACAGTGATACCTGTGGCCTCGGTAAGTCAACGACAGTCAGCGTTGCTCGCCCTTGTGCTCGCACTACGTAGACGTGAGCGAGCATCGGTCAAAACAGTGAGGCGACACACACACACGAGACTGAACGTGATTGACAGCTAAAACCACAATATCACTCTATATTTCACATGCTTGGCAGTAATGTTAGATTACCTGTCCAGTGGGAATTTTGCCAGCTCGGGGGGCCGTTTCGATACCAAAAACTAAACGAAGGTCCCTCCATGAATCGAAGGCCCGGCCGATGTTGATTCTAGTTTTCCCCCCCGATGTCGGTCACATTCCTGTTTTGCAAGACGGGCTTCACTAGATATAACTTAAGTTTTTTTGTGCTTCCATGGCGTTTGTGTTGGAGTCTGAGTTGGGATGGGGGCTGGTTATTTGTTGGTGTTAGCGGACTCCATTTGTAACCGAACGTTAGCTGTGGTTGCACACTATAGTGGAGCTAAAGAGAGTAAAGGCACTCGCGAGCGCGCTTGACATCACATCCGTTGGATTTTACCGGAAAAAACGTCCCACAACCTTCACATTAAAAGCAGTCTACAGGCTGAGGGCACCCAGGAAGTCGCGGAAGGTCTCATTTTTTCTGTTAGGTTACAACCTGTTCACACATTGGCAAAAAAAAAAAAAACGTGTAAAAACTTCCATACAGTCCCTTTAAATGTGCCTATATTCTAAGTGTTGCTTGGTATATAAACAGCATGATCTGTATTAGGCCTTTCCACCACAGCAAATGTATCGAATTAAATCAATTCTTATGTTTTAATATTGAAGCTAAAATGATCTTAAATTCAGACCCCTCTATGATTCACATTGAATATGTTATCAGAAAGATCTAGCAAAGAATAATTCAAGTGCACTTGAAAGTAAAGTCAACGCAGCCAAATGTCAGCAGTGAAAGTAGATGTCGATGATGTGTAACAATGTCGATAATGAACCCATCGTGTAGTTCCAGCCTAGCTTTGCTTCACGTGAATCACTGTTCAGTTAAAGCCGAGGTGTGCCTCAGCTCAGCACATCCCATAAAGGACAATATTACCCTTCAGTTCAAAGAAAAACAAAAAAATAATTGCTCAGCTACTTGCAATGCAGCAAAGATGTTTTCGCCGCGACATGTCTCTACTGTTAATGCTTTGTACATTATGAAAGCTACATGAGAATCAACATGTAAATCTGAATAAAGACTGTTTTTGTATTTAATCTGAGATGTTTTTAACATGCTTTATGACACCAAGAGGGATTGCTGGCGGTTTATCTTGTGCATAAAGATATAAAGATCATAAAGATCAGAGTCCAGTTTTATGGCTTATGAGAGACTGAGAACTTGTATATCGGTTGCTGTTAAGGAGAAAATGTCCAGTAAAAATGTCCTCCATGTTAAGGACAAGGGGAAAAAAAAAAGGGTTAGAGCTCAGGTTTGTGATAAGAAACAAAGCTTTGGTGCTGACGTGTGCAAGTTAGTACATGTAATGACTGTGTGCTGAGTGGAAAAAAGCTTTTTCCGTGCGTGTGGTTCAGCTTTTTTGTGCTCAGAGCAGATGTCTCCTTGTTTCACACATTTACACACTCAGTTTAACCGAAGCTTTAACTGCTGTTTCAGTTTCAGTTGCTGTTCTCAGTTCTCAGTCCACTTCCTGTTTGCCTCTGAGGCCTCGACGGATGGCTGGCCGGTCGCCTTGACAACTGCAAACCTCAAGCCATTAGTCATAGTAAACAGCCTGTCTTTTGTTTAGTATATCTACTATATTTCTATCTCTCTTTCACAAGCTCCTTTGTATCCACGTGTCTCCTCTTCCTCCATGCTGTCCTCTGCTTTAATCTTTTGGACCACAAACAGTAAGAGTTGTCTTGAAAAGTCCCTGTATTACTTTCTATTCTCTCTAACACCACTTCTTCAAACAATGGAGGAAACAAAACTACATAAAGTATTTTTCAGTGGACAATATCAATGTGAATCCTCTTTGATTGTTTTCTTGTGTAGCATAAAGGAACTGCATGTCATTGTGCAACACAGGGTTGCACAATGACAATGAAATGACCTTGAACTTTGACTTAATTTATCTGAATGGCATGTTCAGCAAAGCCAAATCAAATCCCCTGCTGTCATTTGCAGGGTAAAAAAACACAACTTAAACACCATATTACAAAAAATAATTAAAAGTCAAACTTAGCCATGGTTAGAATTTAGTCATAATCATTGTTAAAATGTTGACTCATTTTCTTCAAACGGTCTACTTTAATATAAACTGTAAAATATTAGGTTAGTCAAAGTAAACTATTCTGCCAACAGCAGGCAGACAGAGCTACAGGGATGTCTCACTCCTACCATCTGGTGTTCAAAAGTCAAACTGCAGCTTAATTTCTCTGCTGAATATGGGACAGAAGGGTTATTAAAGTAAATGTTATGCTTAATCATGTTCAAATATTGAAACAAGTACCCGTAGGAGAGGAAAAGGAAGAGTGCATTTAAATATAAAATAAAGTGCATTAAGTATATTAAATCATGTAGATAGATGGAGTAAACTTTATTGTCCCTGAGGGGGAATTTGTCTTGGGCATAGTGCTACAGTTCGATGCTTTACATAAAAAAAACATCACAAAAACATCGTAAAACATAGAGATATTTGACCTTGACAACACGGCAGCTTAAAAAAAGAAGCTTTAAGAACTTCCTGAGCACAACGGCCACAATTTCCTCATCGGAATATTATACATGAATACTGTTGTATTTACTCTTTTGTATCAACTATTTTATTTTGTTTTTCAATTACAATATTTAAAACATATAAAAATAATCCTTAGTTTGGTTAAGATGTACCACCACTCATCAAAGATCAGTTCTGCTGACTGGTGGGAAGTTTTTAAACTGCAAAAAAACACAATTTACACCCCACATTAACAAAACCAAGTATAATGCAAACTTAGCCATAGTTATAATTTAGTCATAGTCATAATCGCAGTTTAAATTTTGAGTAATTTTCTTCAAAACGGTCTACTTTCATATAAACTGTAAAGGATTAAGTTAAGTAAAGTAAACTATTCTGCAAACAGCTGGCAGACAGACCTGCAGGGATGTCTCACTCCTGCCATCTGGTGTTCAAAAGTCAAACTGCAGCTTTATTTCTCTGCTGAACATGGGACAGAAGGGCTATTAACATCAATGTTATGCTTACTCATGTTCAAATATTGAAACAAGTGCCCGTAGGAGTCTAAAAAATATTACAGTATTGCCAAAAGAGGAAGGGAAATATAAAATAAAGTGCATTAAGTATATTAAATCATGTAGATAGATGGAGTAAATTTTATTGTCCCTGAGGGGGAATTTGTGTTGGGTACAGTGCTACAGTTTGTTGCTTTACAAAAAAAAAAAAAACATCACAAAAACAGCATGAAAACATCTTAAAAGATAGAGATATTTGACCTTGACAACACGGCAGCTTACAAAGAAGCTTTAAGAACTTCCTGAGCACAACAGCCACAATTTCCTCATCGGAATATTATACATGAATACTGTTGTATTTACTGTTTTGTATCAACTATTTAATTGTTTTTCAATTACAATATTTTAAAAATAATCCTTAGTTTGGTTAAGATGTACCACCACTCATCCAAGATCAGTTCTGCTGACTGGTGGGAAGTTTTTAAACTGCAAAAAAACACAATTTACACACCACATTAACAAAACCAAGTATAACGCAAACATAGCCATAGTTATAATTTAGTCATAGTCATAATCGCAGTTTAAATTTTGACTAATTTTCTTCAAAACGGTCTACTTTAACATAAGATGTAAAGGATTAATCCTTTGGTAAGGTAAACTAATCTGCCAACAGCAGGCAGACAGACCTGCAGGGATGTCTCACTCCTGCCATCTGGTGTTCAAAAGTCAAACTGGACAGAAGGGCTATACTTCTAACATACTGTCATTGATGAATATTGAAACAGTTGCCTCTAAGAGTATTCTAAAAATATTATAGTAACGCCAGAAGAAGAGCAGTGGCTTTAAGTATAAAATAAAGTGCAATAAGTGCATGAAATCCCGTACGTCAGTGATTCTCAACGTTCTCAATTCAAAACAGTCACTATATCCTGACAGTAGGTCATGAGACAGGCGTTCACAAGTGATTGACAGCTGTCTACCGTGGCTGGAAAAGGATTGAGAACCTCTGACGTAGATGGATTAAATTTTATTTTCCCCGAGGAGGAATTTGTCTTGAGCACAGTTCTACATTCCGTTGCTTTGCATAAAAAAAAATAAAACATCTTAAAACACAAAGACATTTGACATTGACAACACGGCAGCTTAAAGAACCTGTAAGAACTTCCTGAGCACGCTTGAGGGCTTTTATTTTGAAATGAAAGCAGGAAGTGTTGATTTAAAAATAAATGTTTACTTTTTTTCATGTCCGTGACATATTCTACAGAAACAGACATTGAAACTGTAGTAAAGTTGCTGGTATGATGTCAATATACTGTCAATAGATCACTTTCACTGTCTGTTGTTGCTGTAAACCACGAGCGGCTCACGAGACCTCGAATCTCTAGAAGAGATGCAGCTGGCACGCATCCCAGCCACACGTGAGCCGCGGGCTGTGTGGCTGCTCAAACCTATTAACATGGAATAAAAAACATGTTCCGCAGCCGCCAAGCGCTGCTGACGTTCCCTGTGTGGACACGCCGCTACTGTCCCCACCACTATTGTCACATTACCAAATACTAGAATAGCACTCGGAGAGCGCAGACCTCCGCCAAGCTGCCCGAGTCTGATTGCCCCCCCGCCTCCATTCAGCTTGTGCCATCATCCACGTGTATTTGTGTTTGTGTTGAGATCAGCTATACGTAGCGGAGCATCGTAAAACACTTCATTCAAACTGGACAGAAACAAAATAAAACTCACCTAAACCGTCGTCGTTATTCTTTCCAACAATCACCAAGTGTGCTTTGGTCCATCTCAACTGTAATTTCACAGAGTTTAATGTGAAAAAACGCAGAATCTACAGGTGTCCCTCCCCCCCTCCACCCCCTGCTCTCTCTCTGTCTCTCTCTCTCTGCAGGCAGAAGGAAAGAGGCAGGGTGACCCATCATGAAAGCGTCATCAGTTACACTGCGCATGTCTTAAAGCCTGTGGTGTTAATGCACAGACTGAGCGGAGTTATTAAAAAAAATTGGATTGTTCATTGTGCCACATTCAAATCCATCGCGGACGCTGGTGAAAACATAACCTCCTTCCGCCTTGGTGGAGGTAATAATATATATTTTAATATGTATTTATGGAATTAGCTATAGCTAATGTTATTTTACTATCAAACTAGCTAGCTACCAATATGCCGTGTCTGTCGCTAGCATGGTCGCTATCTGTGGGATGACCGGCACAACATGCGCTGAAATCCTGTCATGGATTACTCCGCTCCAGTGGATTGCTCCATTCCAGGGGACAGCACTTTCGTAAATTATAACTACCCTAGTGGAAAACTAAAGAAGTCAGAAATGACACAGTCTCCCTGTCTTATAAGTGTTTTTGTTAACATAATAAATTCAGAAAGTGACAGCATGTTTATTTAAATTGCAAATGTTGTTGAAATTCTCTACTCATTCATCCATTCATCCATCGACAGTCAGTTACTGTTGATGACACTGGAATGACCCAGTGAGACATACATTATCCCTACACTGAACAGGCCAATATCAAAGCTCAATTTGCACCGATGTCCACTTTTCCAGATGTGATCAGTGCAGTCCACTGTACTCATAGTGCAATAGGGCACCGCGCTCGGACGGATTCGCTTTTGTGAATAGAAAGCATTTTCATTCCATCAATGTTCAAATTATCTGTGACACAAATCTGATTCAGATGGCCTGGCTCGACCCGTGATTCATTTCTACTGAGACGCAGCAGCGTAGGGAGCGGACTTGAAGCTGGAGTTGTGCATGATGGTTGGCTACTTGGTAAGATAAGGCTTAGAAACAGCGCCTCCACTGACCGTTTTACAGTTATTGATCCAACCATTGAATGCAATTTACCATTTCTGCAGGCGACAGCGGCTACCCCCAGAAACGCTGGCTCCTCACCCCATTCCCAAACCCACAGAGCACAACGGAGAGGCACTACAACAGTCCAAAGTGGGGCGGGTTCCACTGTGGAGCAGTCCATTGGGCTGCTGAAAGGGCGATGGGGATTCCTGGATGCAACATGCAGCAGACCTTTGTACCATCCGGCAAAAGTCTGCCACATTGTTAGGGTATGGACTGCACAACGTGGACTCCCCCGCCCTGCCTTCAGTTTGCCCGAGATGCTGCTGCTCTGCAGCTGTCAATGTATACATCGTCTGTGAAATAATGGGTAAGCTGCTATGCATGGTGCAACATTTAGATTTTTTCACAAGTTCTTTGAAGATCACATCCCAGCATCCCTGCCTTCTCGCCAATGCACCACAGTGATCCCATATTCCCAACCGTCTACAGTATGAGCTCTCAGGTCTTTATCACAGTGAATGTCAGTCCACTATTCCCTCTCCTTTGAACTCCTGAGGGAAATATCTGGCTTGTTAGTTGTTAAATGTTCCGCTATGGCTACCAGCTAGCTGCTAACTTTGTTTTTGGTTTTGTGCTGGGCGGGCAGTGTACAGTGGGTTTTTACAAAAATGTTTTTGCTATTGAAATACAAATATTGATTATAGCAGCTTTAAGCAAATACCAAATCCAGAATCAATAAGTAGTACAATGAATAGAATTTGCTCCATGTTGGAAATTTGCGTTATTGGCTCCTTCTGATTCGATTTGGAAAAATCATTCGAGCACACTATTGTCAAAATGTTCAAATTTGGCCCCCATACTTTAAGGTTAGCGATAGAAAATGTGCCTTTACTCCTCCAAAACTCTCAGTATCAACAAAAGCCTCAGCATTATGTTTCTAAATATAAAACAGTCTTATATAACAAATCAAAATTGATGTGTCTAAACCAGAGGGCACCTCCAGGGTTGGAACGGCCAGCAGGGGGCGACTCCTCTGGTTGCAAAAAGAAGTCTGATTGTATAGAAGTCTATGAGAAAATGAGCCTACTTCTCTCTTGATTTATTCCCTCAGTAAACATTGTAAACATGAGTTTATGGTCTCAATCTCTAGTTTCAAGTCTTCTTCAATACAGCATGATGTTCATTTAGTAAATTATGGTCCCATTTAGAGTCAGATAGACCATAAAGCAGGGGATGCTTTAGGGCGGGGCTAACTTGTGACTGACAGGTCGCTATCACAGCGTTGTCCATTCTGGGAGTTGTCCGTGTTCTTGTCTTACAACTTTAATCCTTTCACAGTGCGTTTTCACTTCAGGAAAGTTAGTTATAACCTTTTTGGTCCCCTAAAAATGTCTTACTCAGCGTTCGGTTGTACTTAGCTCCACCCTCTCGAGTCACTTCTGGTTGCAAAAAAACAAGATGGCGACGGCCAAAATGCAAAATTCGAGGCTTCAAAACGACAGTCCACAAACCAATGGGTGACTAAATACAGTCTATTGCAGGAATAACGTGAACTCAGATTATGTGTTTTATTTATTATTGAGAACGCGGAGATGAAGAAAAGCTAAAGCCTTGAGGGAGGTTTGATCTCGGGCCTGCATGCAGGGGAATACAAGGTATCTGAGTTACAGCAACAATACACAAGAGACAAGGAAATCCTACTGTGTTAGGATGTTGCCACTCCTTCCTCTCCTTGCTTCTACATTTCTTTTATCATTCCCATATGGGTAAGTTTAGGGGATGTTACAGTAGCTCATTGCTAGGTGGAGTGTGTGTGTGCATGTGTCAAACATACATACTACATGATTTCACTTTGCTTATAACAGTGGCTATGAGCTTCCTGTCTGTTTGCGGCTCTATGCCAGCAAAATGTGTGTGTATAAGTGTGTTTTAAAGTGTCAGTGAGTGACTTCAGGGGAAGCAGACGAAGAGGAGAGGAATGATGGGAAGGAGAGGAAGGAGCAGGGGGTTAGAGAAGTTTAGGAGGGGATACAGCAGGAGAGGTGACTTGAGGTCGGGGGAGGTGACAGCCAAGATGAGTAAAGCTGAGGACAGAAATGTAATCATTTCTTCAATCTGCCTCACACTCCGAGATATGTTACGGCTCAGGAACAGATGGGGGTGCAGCACGACGAGTCTTCTATATCTGATAAATATGCTGCCATAACATAGGGATCATATTGTATGTGTCAACATATTTTGAATACATTTCTCAGTGTTTCCAGGAGAAGAGTCCACACAATATGGGCTGATATGCATTTGTCTTCTATCTATCTTGCATGTCAATATACATCTGTATCTCCGCCAGTACAGATGTATTTTGACATGCAAGAGGGGGTTGTATTATGCATTGAGTCAAGTAATCTCTTATATTGTGTTTCATGAGGGCCTAATAAATGGTAAATGGACTTGCATTTACTTGTATTTATATGGCGCTTTTCTAGTCTTCCGACCACTCAAAGCGCTTTACACTACATGTCAGCATTCACCCATTCACACACTGATGGCAGAGGCTGCTAAGGTGCTAAGGTAACACTTTGCCCATCATCTAATCTAAATACTCAGTCACACACCGATGGCTATGCCTTCGGGAGCAATTTGGGGTTAAGTGTCTTGCTCAAGGACACATCGACATGTGACCCGGAGCAGCTGGGGATCGAACCACGACCTTCCGATTGGTGGACAACCTGCTCTACCCTCTGAGCCACAGCCGCCCACATAATTCCCCGGCAGGTAGCAAATAACACCGTGTTCCTCTCTGGATTACAGGTACAATGTGTTCAGTGCCGCTCTGCTATGATGCTGGATAATGGAGCCTCTCATGGTTTTGGAACTCGGGCAGAAAAATAGTTTTGTAGAGATTTCAGAAGTAAGCGGTGCAAAACCTTTCAGTTTTATGTCCAACAGGGACCTTGCTGGCTTTATAGTGTGTGTACCTCTTGTTTAAATAAAACACTGGGACATTCAGTGTGCCGGCTGCTGAAAGTTAAAAACATTTTGACCTTAAGCACAAAGTGCTGTGTACCTTCTTTCCAGGCTCGTAGCAGCAGGCCAAGTACTTTCCAGAAGTGTCTGAGTGCTGCAGATTTGGATGAAGATAGGAGGACATCATGGGTCTATTATGAAAACTGGATAAGTTGATTGCATTGAGACTCATGGCCAGAGCAATAGGTTAAGTGCACCCTGGGAAAAAAATCAGCTGTTAGGCCCCCAATGACCCCACCTTCACCACCTGCCTTGTGTTGTGTTTGTGTCATGCTGCCTCCAAGTTCTTATTATGTACAGTGCACCAACGACACATGGCAGCTTAGTTATATGCCCAAAGACAGATCAACCCGAGGCCTGTACTACGAAGCGAGTTCAACATCTCCAGGGTATCTTCTCATTATCTGGTTTAACTAACCCTAATAACCAAGATCACGCTAAGCGGTCCTACGACGCTGGTTATCAACTCGGTAAATCAACCCAGGGTTTCTCAGTCTGGCTCTGAGCATGTTCACATGAAAGTTGTGGTGTTTGCAGCATCTGACCAATCACAGACATGGACTACTGTCAGCACAGCAGCACATTTTTACAAAGGAAGAGCAACTATAATATTAGACAAATACAAAGGAGTTAAACACGTAATCCAGACTAATAGTAACACAGCTGAAGCTGCCAAATGCAGGAAGACAGCTGGCAAAAGAAAAAAATGCCGACGTGTGAATGCATAAATTAACAGATTTATTAATTTAATGAAATATTCAAAAGTCAGATAGATACCTCTATATGGGGCAGTGATATTATAAAAAGCCTTCGGTCAGTAGGCGGTGCTTTTATACGAGTTGATCTCTTATCTGGAACATAACCTGCTCCGGAGCAGGTTAGCTGTTCAGCATCAGTTACCATGGCGATCTACCCCGGTAAGAAGTGAACCACCGTCGTAGGACTGAGAACACTGAAGGGTTAACCCTGAAGTTACCTCACTAACTCCAAATCCTGCTTCGTAGTACAGACCTCAGTACCAACTACTCCTCCAAATTAAACAATAAAAAACGTTGTGGTCATTTATAAATGGTGAATTGATAGTTAATTAAACTTAGTTAATTGTTATTTTACTGGTAACAAACAATCAAATAATGTTTACTAAATATTAGTAATGCTATAATTTATCTTATTTTATCATTAGTTTGTTTAAATAATGAAATAATTAGTTTATAAATTCTATATTGTATCATAGCTGATAAGAGACGATAACTATTACATTCTGATTACATTAGTAAGGTATTTATTATCAGTTTATACAATATTTGATATACTATATTAAGTATTTATTAGTGATTACCCAAAGATTTGCAAACCTTTCAGAATGTGTTTGTAAAACATATATAAACATTACATAGATAGATGGACCAGAAACCAAATATTAACCCTTAACAAAGTATTAACTATCTGTCTAAACAATGTCTATAGAGGCTTTACAAAGTATTTATTCATAATTTAACAAGGTATTATATCATCAGTTGCAACCTTATAATGGCCATCCAAATAATGCTTATAGATAGTTTACAAACCAGTTATTAACCATAAACAATGTGTTACAAATATCTATCTATGTAATGTTTATAGATGTTTTACATACAATTTATTTAAGGTTTACAAATAATATTTTAATCATTAACAGATACTTAGATATAGTATATCAAATGTTATAATGTGTGCAACAATAAATAAAATAAATACAATAAGATGTCAAAATAACATAAATGATAGCATTAATAATAGTTTTTAACATTAGTAATTATCACTTTGTTGTGTGTTAACAGTAAAATAACTTTTGAATAAGTTTAATTAACTATCAATTTAACATTTATAAATGATGGTTATTATAAAGTGTTACCAACGTGGTTTAGATAGACACATAGAGGCTTTTTTAGCAGGACGACATCATCTGTTTGTGCATTTCAAAATCAAATCGTTGTTGAAAAACTAAATCAGTTTTATAGAACAGCATCGTTCTAGAACCTGGGAGGGTTTTATTAGATGTTGGCTGTTGGCTAAACCTGGTATCAGCTGGTGTAGGAAAAGCTGTACAGTGTGTATTATACTTGTTTCACAGCCCACCTCTCTTCAAATAGCTCAAACAAATGATGAAGTGATGTTGTCTTTAAAGTTAAATCACTCCTACAGTAAGTGCCTCCTACTGTACTGCTTGCGACCAGCAGATGGCGCTGCAACACCATTTATCAGCTAAGTCCCTCAGATCTTCTCTCCTTTCCAGCCTCCTTTTCCTCTCCCACCAGAGAAACTTGTGTAGTTTTCTATAGAAACACGTATCTACTGGCTTTATTGTCCTGGCAAAGCCTCAAACTGATGCAGTTTACAAAAACTTCTCAAGTGTCTGCTAGTTTAAAAATTTATGTTTTAGTATGAAAGGGCATATCTTTTGACCCGTGATTTTGGCCAAAAATACTAAATTCTGGTAAGAATTCATTGACAAATGAATGTATAGACCATTATTAATATCTAGTATATTAATGAGACCATGGTTCTCAACCTTTTTCGTATCAAGGACCCCTAAATTGAGACACATTCGGCCACGGACCTCCATTTGAAAAGATTTCGCTTCAGGGACCAAATGAGGCCTCTCCTGTGTGCCAAGCGAGTTGGAGAACTACGGTGGCCAACGCGAAAACGCGAATGTCCCTCTCTCAAGCCAGTTGGAGCAGAGCCAGTGCATAGATCGGGGGTCTCCAACATGTCGCTCGCTCGCGACCTGATAAGACAAAGTCACTTGGTACACCTAAATTTCTATCCAAGTGGGAAGTGAGTGGTGAGGCAAGAGAGAGAGAGCAGCGGCGACGGGATCGAGTAACGTTATCGACTCCGGCCCAAGCAGGAAACGTCCGTTCTGGGCTACTGTTGTAACATGGTGGAGCAACATAGCGGACTCTGTGAAGAGGACCCGCTCCCTATGGAGATATGAACAACTCATTCTAACAAAAACACAACGATTCTTATTGTCAGGTGATTATACACTAAAGAAAATATAAATATTATATTCAATTTCTGCCAATAAATCCTCCTAATTGTTACACACTGGTCCCTTTAATAGTGAAAATAAACTATTCCCCATTTTTCTGAAGACCCCTGGAACTCCCTCAAGGTTCCCCGCGGTCCCCGGACCCCTGATTGAGAACCACTGAATTAGACTTTCACACTTTAAAGTGCCTTTCTGTCCTTCCCTTTCCCGTCTCGCCCATTAATGAAACATCATAACTCAAAAATGATGTTTGAAGAAGCAAAAGAAAATCCCAAATTTATTTAGGCAGAGGAGTGCAGAAGCTCAGCAGGAATGCAGCCGAGCGCATCGAATATGTGAATCAGAGATTCCACGTACTGCGCTGAATGGAGCCTCATTCATTTCTAATGATGAGAGGATCTTCTCCCACTGCATATTTCCAACACCAGTGGGTTGCAGTGAAGGTGTTGCACTGGATTATTCATGCACAAAGTCAAATAAATGTACAGATGTCAGTAATTAGCCCTCGCAGTGACTCCTCTGCAGCTGCACACTGCAGCTGTGTCGCAATGAGGCAGCAAGACATGGCTTGGCATACGCAAACGCACACACTCAAAATTGGGAAGTAACCAGGTATTGTGAGTCATCAGCAAAAGCGGCGTATGAAAACCTGACTGAGAGAGAGAGAGAGACAGATGGGTGAGAGAAGAGTGAAACACGAGAAGAGGAGAAGGAGATGAGGGGAAGAAAGAGGGGGAGACGGGGAGCGAAAGAAGAAAACAGACGGAGGGATAGAAAGTGTCACAGAGGGGCGAGTTAAATGACATTAATGATGCATTGGTGTGAAGTGGCTGTGAATCTCAACACTCTCTCTCTCTCTCTACTTGTTACCATGGTTGCTGCTGCTGACATCCTGATCGCAGAGCGCAGATAATGAAGTCAGGTGTGTGTGTGTGTGTGTGTGTGTGTGTGTGGAGGAGAGGAGTGAGAGCAGAGGAGGGGACTTCACTCTGCATGTATGTGTGTGTGCTGCATCGTATCACATATTACAGATGTGCATCGTACAGTGAAGTGTGTGTGCCCATACATTTGTGTGTGTGTGTGTGTGTGTGACTGGCTGGTGGCAAAGAGTTGAACAGTTTAAATATATATTTAATATACACTAGCTTGGAAAGTCTGCATAGAAAAACTAAAAGATAATATCCCGACTCCAGATATACCTAAATATGAAACCAGACAATGAAAAATGGTTGACAAAGGTTACGCACACACACTCGCGCACACACAGAGGCTTGCAGAGGTACTGTAAATAGTAATAAGTAGAGCACTGAATTGATGGTCGTATGAATTAATGTCAGTTACCTTGGCAACCACAGCTTGTGAAATAAGATACAAAGAAAGCAAGGGCTGAAAGAAAAAGAGGGAGAGATGGAGAAGAGACAAACAGACGCAGAGGAAAACACTAAAGTCCAGGAATCCTAAACATTATATTAAAGATGAACATTATGTCTCTCTACTGCAGTCTGACCCAGTGAGCTGCGTGGAGGTGGTTCAGTTCAGGAGAGGCAATGCACAGATCAGATAATGCTTTTCTCCATCTTTGGTGCTTAGCACTGCAGGTTGCTGTATTTGTTTTTGTGCTTCCCAGAAATCACCTGTCAATCAAACATGATGTCTGCAGTGTTTTTCTCTCCCTTCAGGAGTTTCTGCAGGTGCTGCTCTTCTCTTTCCATGTCCAAACTACAACTACAGTGACACATCTTTTTCTCCCCTCATTGGCCTCCTGTCCGCCCTAAGTCAGCATTTTTCACACCCAAAAACTGAGCTTTTTTAAAATGCTCTACAGGGTGGATGAATCCGAAAATGTCAACCTGTTTAAATGTGGACGGGGAACGAAGTTTTGAAAAACTGATTATGTATGCCTGCTCAAATTTCTTGGTGCTGTGTGGTAGTGAGGCAGTAGCTCAGTCCAGAGGGACTTCGCTTGAGAACCGGAGGGTTGATGGTTCAAGTCCCTGCATGGACCAAGTACTGAGTGTGTACTGGTAGCTGGAGAGATGCTAGTTCGCCTCTTGGGCACTGCTGAGGTGCCCTTGAGCAAAGCACCAAACCCCCAACTGCTCGGGGCGCGTGTCAGAGGCAGCCCCCTCGCTCTGACATCTCTCCATTAAAGCATGTATATAGGTCCTGTTTGTGCATGTGTGTGCATTTCGGGCCTGTGTGTACTGTGTTAAAACAACTGAGTGAACAAATTGAATTTCCCCTCGGAGATCAATAAAGTGCCTTCTTCTTCTTCTTCTAGTAAAGTTTATGGTTTGCAATGATAAACAGAGGTTTGATCGATGTTTGCATGCAGCAGCAGCGGGGTGGCTGTGGTTCAGTAGAGCGGTTTGTCTATTACTTGAAAGGCAGGTGGTTCAAAGCCAGACTCCTCCTGTCCTCATGTCAACACTGGACCCCAGTTGTTCTTGATGGTTAAGCATAGTATAGTATGTCCAAAAAAGTGATAAAAAGTCAAAGTACAGTATGTCGAGAAAAGTCATAGTATAGTATGTCAAAAAAATAATTAAAAAGTAATACTATAGTATGTTGAACAATGTTACAGTATAGTATGTCGAAAAAAGTCATAGTAAAGTATTTCAAAATAAAGTCATAAAAAAGCCATGGTACAGTAAGTCGATAAAATTTCATACTGTAGTATGTTGAAAAAAATTCAGTCTAGTATGTCGAAAAAGGTCATACATAGTATGTTAAGTCGAAAAGGTCATGGTATATTATGTAAAAAAAGAGATACATTATATTATGTCAAAAAGTGATAGTTTAGTGTGTCGAAAAAGTGGTAAAAAAGTCAGAATGTTATGTTGGAAAAAAGTGATAAAAAAGTCATAGTATAGTATGTCAAAAAATTATTTATAGTAAATGTATTTATAGTAAATATATTTATATATGTGCACATTTGTTTTTGTGTGTGTATTCTCCATGGAAGTGTGTGGCCTACTCCATTGTGCTTGTGATGTATTGGTTGGAAAAGAAGTGTGTGTGTGTGTGTGTGTGTGTGTGTGTGTGTGTGTGTGTGTGTGTGGTAATGTCAGGTCAGGAGGACAGGGCCCACTGCTGCGTGTCATTATGACCCAGACGGTTGTTGACCATCCATCCATCTATTCATCCATCAATCTATCCCCTCTCTCTGTCTCTCTCTTTCCTTTCACATCTGTTCTATTCACCCCTCTTTCTATTTTTCTTGTAGAATATTCAGCCCACTCCTTTCCCCTCAAAAATTACATTTCCTCTTTTTTCTCTTCTATTCTTTCCTTTCTCCCCATTCTCAACTCCACCTGTTTCCCCTTTCTATACCTCCTGAATTCATCACTCCTTATTTTCCTCCTCTCCATCAAAATCTTGTTAAACTCTTCCCGCTCTTTGTCCTCCAATTTCCCACTTTACTTCGCCCACCCCCTCTTCTCCCCTGTCCTAAATTCTACAGCCTTTCCATTTTTACTCCTCCATTTTGGCCCCATCTTTGTGCTCCTCCACTTTACACTGACATTTCAGATGCTCTTGCTTTCATCCAGCAGCTTACAAAGAAAAAAGAAGCATCTTCCCTCTGACTTTTAAGCTCCCCTCACTGTTTGAATGTCTAGCAGGATAAATCAAGCTCACCTAAAGTCACTGAAAAGCTCCAAATTCTAGAAGCATGCGTAAAATATCCGTCACGTCTCTCTGATGAGCTTCTTTTCTCTCTTGTTGTTCAGTATGACCCTAGTGGTGCTAATGGTGACACAGTCTATCACATTCCCATTAACAGTTTGACTGTAATTAAGTGACTGTTCACAGTGCTCTGATTATTTGGGGGTAAGCTTTTTAAAGCAATATTTCAAGAAAATATCCAGCAAGGTTTTAATAGCCTTGTTTGCTTCAATAGTAATCAGTGTGAGAGTGAAAATGGAAGAACTTCTTTTCCCAGAGAACCAATAAACCTTGAATCATTTTTGGTTCTCAAAGTTTGTGACTTTTTTGAAAGCTGATAATCAGTTTATAGACTTCTAAATGATGTTTGCTATGGCTCATTAACTTGTGTGACTAATCTCAAATCAAGGGCCCAGTTAGGTACGCTCAGTAATTACTATCAAACTGTGAAATGTCTCGACAAATACGGATGGATTGCTGTGAAATTTGGTAAACATAAGGGCCCTAGATGAAGTGTCGAGATGACTTTTCATCTAGTTGCAGAAATAGCTCATAATTTCCATTTATCCGATGCTTCAGTTTATGACAAAATACCTAAAATACCTAAACGACCTCCAAATTCCCGCTGTGCAATGCTAACATAGCATAATGTTAACCGTTTGCTAAAATTAGCATGTGTTAACATTTCTTCAGAGTAGACTACAGCTGATCTTATACACATGAAACTGACAAAATGTAGCTCATACTGATGAAATGTCTATCCAACACAGTCTCACGGCAGTTTGTGAAATAGTGATGAAATTGAATCTATTTGATTCGTGTACATTGACACGAATTTTCTTTTTTTTTTTTGTTGCTCAGCACGACTTTCAACAATGTATTTTTCATGCCTTTTCCTCCGCATGTCCAGCCACATGTGACACGTGTCAATTTCCGCTCCAGACTTCAAAATAAAACTACTTAGTTAGGTTTGTGTTAAAATACTGTAACTCCGGAAGGGCTGTAACTTAGGTACGGAAGTTTCGTGACAAATTTGACTTGTGGTTTCACACGGGGCACAAACACCGGTCTCCTGGGTGAAAGTCCTGTGTTTTTAGATCCATCCATCCACCCTGACCTCCTCCCTACACGGCGTTCGCCACTCTCTATACTTCCCTGTTCACAATTACTAGGGTTACATACGAGTTGATTTCGCGCTGACCATCACGAAAAAAATTTGAAATTTGTGTCTATGTACACGAATCAATAAAATTTTGTGACTATTTCACAAACTGCTATGTGACTGGGTTGGAATACCTTAGCCTGCGTCCTACAATGGTCAATGTTCAGGCTATACTGTTTTCTGATGCCACCATCAGGCCAAACATTTAGTCCAACTAGTGGTAAGAATAGCAAAGCTCCCCCCCTTTTTTTTTTTTATCAATCCAGTTATTATTTTTCTGTGTGTTATGAGCATTACAGCTAGCATCGGAAATTCATCCTAACAGAGGTAAGAGATGCATTTCAGATGAATAAACCATAACAACAGGAAGTAACCTGTAAATTGTTGGTTTTCTGGCTCAGGCACAGGAAAGTCATGTCCCCATCGTTCCTGCCAATGAAACACTGATCGGCTTGGATATTTTTCCTGGAGAAACAAGCGTCAATGAGCACAACAGCAGATCTATTGGAAATCAAAGATCATTTTACTGATTCAAATGGATTGTTTCTGTAGCTTTCACAGTCATTCGACAAGCTTTAAACCAGGAAGTACCAAAGTGTTTATTCAACACGTTCTCACTCTTAACTCGTCAAATGTGGCAGCTTGGTCAGTGGCCCTACGCTTTAAACTATGATGCTCTACGTATCCCTCTAGCTCGGTTTTGCACACTTGTGTCAGTGTTTGCACGTGTCAATTTCCACTCATTACATGCAGACACTGTCTTTTCAAAATAAACTTCTGTGTTCACGGGAATCAACTTGGTTAGGTTTAGGAAAAGATCGTGGTTTGGGTTAAATGAAGTATGTTTATTACGTAGTTAAATAGGCTACGTTACGTACATGATGCAAGTTAAGTATTAGGGCAGTAAATCAATTAAAATAGTTAATCGCAAATTAATCGCAAATTAATCACACATTTTTTATCTGTTCAAAATGTACCTTAAAGGGAGATTTGTCAAGTATTTAATACTCTTATGGGAGTCGGAATATATCCTGCTTTATGCAAATTTATGTATATATTTATTATTAGAAATTAATTAACAACACAAAACAATGACAGATATTGTCCAGAAACCCTCACAGGTACTGCATTTAGCATAAAAAATATGCTCAAATCATAACATGTGATTTGTGCTGACTTGACTATGACTTGCCCCAAACTGCATGTGATTATCATAAAGTGGGCATGTCTGTAAAGGGGAGACTCGTGGGTACCCATAGAACCCATTTACATTCACATATCTAGAGGTCAGAGGTCAAGGGACCTCTTTGAAAATGGCCATGACAGCTTTTCCTCGTCAAAATTTAGCTTAAGTTTGTCGCCTTTGAGACAAACTAGTATGACATGGTTGGTACCAATGGATTCCTTAGGTTTCCTAGTTTCACATGATACCAGTGTCTTCTCTCTAGCTCTAAAACTGAGCCCACTACAACCTAAAAAGTATATTATGTGACGTTACGTAACTTACTTAACTTGCGTACGTAACTTAAAATAAGTCAACGTTGACTTTTGGTTTCAGACAGGACACGAACACCCGTCTCCTCAGTGAAAGTACTGTGTTTTTTCAATATCTCCCATTTCTTCCACTTTAATTCAGATGTAATGGGCATTTCTATGCACATGTGATAAATGTTTCAGATTTAAGGACTTCCATATCCACATGTCCTGTAGAATGATTTCAATAAACTGCAAGCGGGCCCTTCATCCATAACAATCTCTCTGTGATTTCACTCTTTTGTACTGATTTGCGCAGAGTGAATTCCAGAGACTGCAGTGTACCCAGGCCTGCTGGGCCATCAGAAAACCCTGTGTTCAAATACAGTTTTGGACAGGACGGGTGCCATCAATTACACTAATGCCACCGAGCTAAAGTTGGTTCCATTCCTACTCAGCCCACTGTGTGTTCAGCCAATAGCATCTGGCACATTACACACCCAGCTGTGTGTGTGTGTGTGTGTGTGTGTGCGGTTGTCTGTATGCTTAGGCAGTAAACCTAGTTGCCTCATTAACTCACATACCGTCTTATTGGCACAGGATGTAATGACTCAGGTGTGTGTGGATGTGAATACAGATCATGGCTGGTTTTGTAGGGTCATAAAATGTTTGTTATGACTTTTACACTCAAATGAATTTTATTTCACTGTCCTGTCCTGCAACATAAACCAGCTTCATAACACCAGAAGGGTATTTTCATGCGTCCACAACACTGGTCTCTGTTCAGCTCCACTAAATACAGTATGTACAATAGTGGAGTTCTGGATCTGCTTTTGTCAGTTTGGCGAAAAACTTTCCAATGTTTCCCATGGTGAGATATGTAGAACTGGAGCATCACTTAATGATGCTGGTTTTATAAATAAAGCAGACTTATTAGTATATATATGGTATACTCAGACTTGCATGCAATGTTTTGCCATACATATCACTGACATGAACTTCTGTTGTCAGATGACTGAACAATTGATGAGAGTTACTTGAAATGCTACAAATTACCTAGCAATTTCCTGCACAATAGACCTCTCAAATAATGTAATCTAGCTCAGAAAGGTGTAATATGTGCCGCCTTTACAGCAACAGAACTGAGAGGGCTGTGATAGAGAAGTCAATAAGGTTCTGTTTGGCCTAAGAGGATGTCTAACCAGAGAGGCAAAACCAGTGAAAACTTCGGCGTGGGTGGACCAAGATAAATAACCTGGACTGTGTCCAAAATCACTCCCTACCTACTCTATGGTGCACTATATTTACTGCCATAGCATCGTTAAAAGCATGCTTCATACTACCTGCTCAGCAGCAAGCAGCTGTCAGACACAGTCAGCAACTAGCTGGTGAACATAGTGGAGCATTTAGCAGCTAAAGAGACAGATATTTCCCTCAGAAGTTGGTGGAGACCAAAAGGAGCTAAAAGAAGAAGGGATATTGGACTTACTCATCACACAAACATGACTCCAAATAAATGCTTATGTTACTCTGTATCTGCTGTAAATAGGCAACTGTTTGCTAATTTTCAAAAAAAATGGATATGTTGATGGTAAAGAATCTAAGAATGTTGTGTTTCTGCCTCACGGTTCAGGAGTTATGACAGAAAATATAATGGTGCTATTTTCCCACAAAACTGATCATTGGTCTTTTGTTAGCCCAGGAAACAAATTTGCCCAAAATTTCATTAAAATCTGTTGAATAAGTTTTGACATACCTCGCTAACTAATGCCGGGCACACACTACACGAGAATCAAGCTGATTTTGGGCCCGATTCCCCCACCACCTTGACAATGGTCAGCAAAGCCCAGATTTTCTGATGGTTCTAAAGATTATCGTTCCAGATGTTCCTGTGGTCTGAGGTATGTTCAGAGTGTTTTTTACATCCCCGATCAGCTCAGAAGTCCATCCTGGCTGCATCGATCTCAAATATACGTCAAATACATGTTCAATATTTACGATGGGATATACTGTTGTGAGTGGGGAACACAGAGGACATCCGATGACGCCGTCATGTGGGAACGAACGATAGCTAATAGAGAACCAAGCTGAGCAAAGAAGGAAGGACAACAACTGCCGGCTAATGCGTGTGCTAATGCGAAACACACAGCATAAAGTAGTAGTAACATGGAGCTCAGAAATGGAGGACCAACTTGTTGTTTTGTGGCAACACCACAAGTGTTTATTTAACGTGTCTCCATGACTTCATCCATGTTTTTTCTTCATCAATTTTCAGTACAAAGTTGTGCAAAAAACTAACATCGCTAATTCTTCCTGCCCGCCGTCCGCCATGTTTGTTGACACTAAAGTCACATTTGATCGCGAGACATTTTGCAAGATTTCTGTTTTTTTTTAGTCTGGACTCTTGTTGTTCATGAATGAATCTGTTAGTGTGTGGTGGGCTGGTTTGGTCAAATCGTTGCTCACCACACACTAAAGGAACAAAACTGTTAAATTCTACATTTATGTCTGGGGTCTCCCACATTTTCAACATCTGTTAAGATTTGAAAAATCTTTTAGTGTGGGCCAGCCTTAACAGTCAGACAAACAGACAAACATACGGGACTGGAAATATAACCTCCTTGGCAATAACAATACAGAGTAAATTGATCATTGGAGAGTTACATTATGGGCTTCTCCACTGTTAAAAGACATAGGCTATTAGGCCAAGTTATTGGCATCATCATTGACAAATATAGTGGGTGAGAATCTGTTTCCTCTCCCTGATGAATACTTTAAAGTAAAGAATGATTACCAGCTGTGACAGTGATGCCGCTATTGTTTTCACCTTGTCAGTTTGTGTATGCCATCGTGGCAAAATGTGGTCCTGGAGACACCTACTGTAGCATGAACCGTTTAAGATGCAGTCACAAAACTTTACAGGCGTGTAGTTGAGATCAAAATGAAGGACGAGTTACAAGATGGGTGTGGTCTGAACAAGGGTGCTGATAGTAGGGGTTAGGTAGTGGGGAAGGGGCCATACAACCCTGGCCCAACTTGGCGTCGTGGTTGGTGTGATCCCATCGCAAGATGGTCTCTAGTTGTACCTGGTTTCAATGTTTTTACTCACTCTCACTATAAAACACCATTGTAACAAATAAGCAGGTTGATTACATTAGCTGACTACTGTTATCAGTATGATTGATAACAGGTTGCACCCTTAATGTGAAACCAGGCAGAGTTTATGAATAGAAGATTTTTCCACAGAGTGTGAAAAAAAACAATATCGTGTGAATGAAAAGAACATCAAATGTGCTTCAGCATCAAAACAGTCGTAAGATAATTTGCATAATTATTCACACTATTTGCCTTTTACCCCCAGCACTCGACAGTTTTAGTCTTCACCGTCCTAATGCTTCTCTGTCGCTCATGTTTATTCATTATAATTCATTAATCATCACAATAGTTTGTTTGTGTTTTGTAAGACAGGCCTCAGTTGTTGAGGGAAATAAAGAAAAGAAAACCTAAAAGGGATAGTTTGGGTGTTTTGAAGTGGGGTTGTAAGAGGTACTTATCCATAGTCAGTATTACATGCAGAAGATGACGGTCAGCATGCCCCCCGTGTTGGGAAAAACAGACAGGAGTTAGAGCATGGAAGCTAAACAATGTACCGCTGTGGACGGGGGCAGCAGCAAAACATACTTTAGCCACCTAAAATAATCAATATCAGTTTAAGTGTACGCTATATTTAGAATATTTTCACCGCTTTACCTCGCCGTCAGACAGCCCTTTCTGACGGGGAACTTGAAGCCGTTGTATCCATCTATGCTGTCGGCAAAGCCACCAGAATCCATTGAAAAGACCTGTAATTTTACCTTGCAGACCTCGGTAGACCAGCAACCCCCGTGTTCTGTGTGGTAAAATTACAGTTTTTTTCAATGGAGTCTGGTGGCTTTGAAGAAAGCATAGATAACTGCTTCTAGACTGTATAGCTGTCTCACGGCAGGGAAAAACTTTGAAAATATTCTAAATACACTTAAACTGAGATTTGTTTTTTTTAGGTGGCTAAAATACGTTTTGCTGCCGGCCCCGTCCACAGCAGTACATTGATTCGCTTCTGTGCGGTAACTCCTGTCTGGGGGCGTACTGACCACCATCTTCTGTAGGTAATACACTGACTATAGATAAGTACCTCATACAACCCCACTGAGAAACACCTGAACTATCCCTTCAAACCTTTCAGGACACTTAAATCTTCTCACCGGTCTGGAAGCCCACAGAGATGTGAGTCATAGCATCTGGCAGGAGAGTCATTGACTCACTCACTCATTAATGATCCTGCTCGCTGAGTTTATTCTCTTGACACGGTTTCAGGAGAAAATTTAGACAGGAAGTCCCAAATCCCGAAAGTCAACTTCCCAGCAGACACTGATTAGGCGTCCTCTGTCAGGTTGGATTGGTGGGTGAACAGCTCATGAGTCGTGTGTGTTCCGCCCCCGATCTGTGAGTAATGGAAGTGATCGCTGATGTTGTCACCCTGGCAACGCTCCACAACACACCGATACACAGGCGTTCAGAAACACAGCGACTTGAATATGGAGAAAATGTCTGGCTTCTCAGTGACTCTTATCTTTCTCAGCCTTTCTACTTCTGTCTCTTCCCTCTCCCAGCATGCTTTGCTCTCTGTGCCCTTACACTAATAAGCTCTTATCACTTATATGGATAACACAATACTTGGCGGTGAGCTACTTAGCCGAGAGATACCTGGCAGATTTGCTTCACAGAGCTCATTCAGGTGATAATCACAGCGAGGAAAATTTCATCTTCTTCAGTGTCAGCCAGGATTCGGCACCATCACATTGTGTTGCCTGCAAATTTAAATACGCTAGTATTCCATTTAATCAATTTTTATCTCACTCTATCTAAAGTAATTCACGCAATGAGGCTGCAACAAAGAATAGTGTCACTATTCCTTCTGTTATCCTGCACCTGGCCTGAATAAAGGAAGGGTTGAGCACATCACTACCTTTCTGCACCTTCACT
The DNA here is from genome assembly GCA_916701665.1 of Sebastiscus tertius. Lineage (NCBI taxonomy): Eukaryota > Metazoa > Chordata > Actinopteri > Perciformes > Sebastidae > Sebastiscus > Sebastiscus tertius. Next base: position 33,666 of record CAKAOH010041106.1, on the reverse strand, counting down.
GCTGCAAGTCCTTACAATAAAGAGTCAAAGAGGAGGGGTTCAAACATCAACCTGAAGGTGTATGGAAATATGAATGAAGGTCTGATACAATCCTGACAACAGAGGTGTGTGATTGAATGAATTAAAAATAAACTTGCAGAGACTTGAAACATGGTTTTATTGATCTTAATATATTTTTATTAATCAGGCCAGAAAACTCAAGTGGGATGAAGAAGGTGACAGTCCGAACCCCTGAAGTGCTTGGTTGATCGATGAAAAATGATTATCCATTAATCCTTTTCATTAATTTAATCAGCAAAAATGTCAAATGTCAAATGTGACAATTTGCTGAATTTCTCTGATTGACATTGTTGTAAATTACTTAATTAATTAATTATAGGATTTTGGACTGACTGACAAAACAAGTCATTTGAAGATGTCACCTTGGGCTCTGGGAAATTATGGAGGGCATAAGACTAAGGCTGCATTCACACCAGATCTGGCGCCTGCGGCAAGTCCTCCCGCCTGCGGCGGAAAAGAAGAAACGCACGTAACCAGTGATCCAGAGGTGCACAACCCTAAACTGACCCTGTCAGATGGTTTGTTACACAGAACAATCTGAGAAGCCGTCATTGGAAACTGTTTAGAAAAGGGCAGACACTTCCTAAAAATACTTGGTAGGTCATTAGATGCCTGTCAATCAAACTACTGAAAGCAAAAACTTAATGAAGGAAAAATCATCGCCTTCAGTACCGTACTGTGCTCTTCTTGCAATGAAGAAATACGCTCCAGTTCAGATATAACTGATGTTATTGCAGCATCTACGCTAACCTCTTCAGGAGCCGCCATTGTCATTTGGAACCGACAGTCCTCTCTCTGTGTCATCTCATCGGGTCTCACACACCTATGCACGTAACTGCAGTAGCTCCTCACAGGACGCTGATTGGTCTGTTGACTGGCGAGCCAAACACAAACGCATTACTTGAAGCCTGCCAAGAAGGATTTTTGTGCGACATTTCATTCCGCGATTCCCGTGTGATCTTGTGACATCACGAGAATCCAGCTGCCGTGCAAGGTTAGTACCACCCAACCACAAGGAAACAAAAGACAATGGGTCATTAAATTGACTCTCCTACACCTCAGCACAATCTTGTGGCGAACCACTGCAACACCTGATCTGATGTGAAAGCAGCCTAATCGGGGCGGCTGTGGTTCAGGAGGGTAGAGCAGGTTGTCCATTAATCACATGGTTGGTGGTTCGATCCCCGGATCCTCCTGTCTTTATGGCGAAGTATCTTTGAGCAAGACACAGAACTGCTTCCGATGGTTAGAAAAGCTGGCTTGCATGGTAGCCATTAGTGTTTATGGGCGAAGGAGAGGTAAATTGTAATCGGTTTGAAGTGCTGTATAAAACCAGTCCATTCCATTGAGACTATTAATCCAAATAATTATTGGTTAATCAACAAAAAAACAAATAGTTGCATCACTAATCATTTTTCTGTCTTTTGGTTTGTTTTTGTTTTTTAAAGGGCGGATCCATCTGCGTTTTTTTTTTTCAAAATGGTAACGCCCACTCAGCTGTTAGCAAAAAGCAGTAATCAATAAGGTTATGAATAATGTAAACGCTAGCACTAGCTGAGTCAATGTTAGCTGTGCTAAGTTTGGAAATAACATAATAATTATATTCGGAGAGAAGAGAAGAGAAGTATAGAAAAGGAATTGAAAAAGAATAAATAAATAAATAGATAAATAAATAAAATAAAAATGAGAGATAAAGTTAGAAAATAGAAATAAAAGAATAAAAACAATACAATAGGAATAATAATAAAAAACTAAATAGAGAAAAATAAATAGGGAAAAATAATAATAATAATAAATAAATAAATAAAATAAAAATAAAGAGAAACAAAGTAAATATTGATAATAAATCACAAGGTGTACGTTATATTTGGAATATTTTCATCGCTTAACCTCGCCATCAGACAGCCCTTTCCGACGGGGGACTGAAGCGGTTATATTGCTGTCTTCAATTCAACCAGACCCCATTCACAAAAACAGCAATTTTACCTCACAGAACAGAGTTGTTTGTTTACTGTGTGACTTTCGGATACGAGCTAACGTGGCGTCCACAGCAGTACATTAGCTTCTGTGCCAGTACTTCTGTCTGCTTCCCCGACCTGGGAGCATTTTGACCACCATCTAAGTTACTGTATGTGACATTAATACACTGACTTTAAGGATGTATACGTATATACTGTACATGTAGCAACGTCATCATGCAGAAACCTACGTCAGGTCACATGGGAAAACATTTTTAGAGGGGTTTGAGAAAATGGCATCTTGACGCTAAAACATTCATACTTTGACCAAAATTTGAATATTCAGATTTGAATATGGAACACCACTGTGAAGCTACTGAATGTTAAAACTAAAATAATGGTCATGCCATTTAAAGTGGCAGTAGGCAGTATATTTTTGGCATCATTGGGCAAAAAATCCATAATAACCTTTCAGCATATTGTAATTCAAGTGTTCTGAGGGAAAACTAGACTTCTGCTCCTCCTCTTGACTTTGTTTTCAGGCTTTACAACATCTAGCCCGTGAGGGTAAACAGGGAGAGCATTTTTATTGAGCGTTCCAATTGGCTGTGCTCCGGAACTTGGCGTTCCTTCACCAGATTTCACAATGGCGGTGGCGTCACAAACTTTCTCATTTCACAGCTAAACCGTGCACTACAAGATGATTCTGAAAACATTTGAGGAGAGAAATAGACATTAACGTAACATAATATTGATTCATATTTGATCAGCGCTGCCTAGTTTGACTGTTTGGTCGGAGTTCGCGAGTGATTGACAGCCGTCTCTCATAGACGACAGCTGGACAGCAGACCTCAGATCAGCTCTTACTGCTTGTTTTCCTACGGTCTGTGAAATCTTGCAGATGCCGTTAGGAGCAGCGGAGGACACAGAGGAACATGATTTTTTTCAGGTTACCTGTTTCATGTACTACTGTCACGATATAGAGACCGTTTTATAAAAATAACTTTTTCATATCAATCATATTTGCTCCAATCTCGCCTACTTCAGCTTTAACCACTTGTTTTTGCTACTTTGCCGTATATGCCTCTTTCTTGCCATTTTTTCTTCCCCAACCACATCATTCACCAACGTCCGTAGGACTGATCAAACGCACCATACAGACAGAAGAAGCAGTCATGGCAGGTTGGCTGATATGTCTAACCAGAGTGTGCGTCAACATGCCGACACTGTATGGGATTTTACATAGAAAACAGTTGTTGCAGGTGTTTAGACGCGCTATTAGCTACAATTGCTTGAGAAATGAATAGCCCACCTTCTATAGAAAATGAAAGGGGTCAAACTGTGGTCCAGGACACACACTATTTTCCTAGTTCCATTATATCCACACACACACACACACACACACTCACACACTACACACACAGGCAGCCAGACACTTGGCACACTCCTGTGTCACCGGCTGCTCCCTCAGTGATACAAGTCACTGCCGCTCCAAAAAGCATTTTGGCTCTACATTTGTAAACCATCTAATTCTTCTCTCATTGTTGACAGAAAAATCTCTTTTGTTGAAACACCAAACAGGGATTTCAAGCATGTCAAATATTGACAAAGACACTGAAAGAAGAGAAGGGGAGCATTATTCATCTGACACAAGGCACAAGATTACAGAGAGGAAGGCCATCTGTGTGTGTGTGTGTGTGTGTGTGTGCCACTTTCCTTTTATCTGGATGGAGATATGTCTTTAGCATACAGAATGCGGGCTCACAGCTTTGTCTCACAAGTGAGGCAGCTGGCAGCAGCTACAGTATAAGGCTGATGGTAAGTAATTGTAATGACTCATAGCAGAACCCATCAGAGTTGTTTAGCAGAGAAGGAAGGATTCACTTTCAATAGCAGAAGATCTCTCTTCCTGTGAGAATACGGGAACAACATGTTTAGTTTGCACAGGACGGAGGAGCCGACTTACACAGACAGGTAAAAGTTTGTGATGGCCTTCAGTAAATGAAGACTGACAACGGGTTCTCAGAGGCTTTGAATACTCACTGTGGATTGCTACATCTTCATATTTTGGATAGTGTTATTTTAATCAGATACCAAGCTATCATGGTGGATATAATGCCATTTTATTTGCCTCAGTACGTTGCATATTGGAGTTTAGGGTCCTCAATTCTTATCTGTCCTAAGCTTGCTATCATCACCATCAGACCATTTTCTTTTGCTCATGATCAGACAAAGCTGTGTAGTCACTTGTAGGCTGTAATAGATGATTGACAGTTCTCTCGTTCACTCGTGCATTAACACCAACCCTTTCTACACCTGATTGATTGGATGAATGCAATGCTTTGCTTGTGTTTCGGATTTTCAAACTTTGAAAACCTGGCACAACATGGAAATTGAAGATTATTATAGCCTAAATTATCCACAACAATTAGTGTTTGAATTGGGGCTGTCAATCAATTGAAATATTTAATAATAATGATTGTCCAGAGTTACTTGCAATTAATCGTAAATTAATCACACAATCACACCCAGAGAACCCATTTGCATTCACATATCTGGAGGTCAGAGGTCAAGGGACTCCTTTGAAAATGTCAGTTTTTCCTCCCCAACATTTTGCATATGTTTGGAGCGTTATTTAACCTCCTTTGCAACAAGCTAGTATGACATGACATGGATAGTTTCATATGGTACCAGTATCCATTAGTGGCATTAAAACTAATTTGTGTTAACATGTTATTATCATGTTAACTTTGACATTAATAACTAGAATGGCACTCAGAGAGCGCAGACCTCCGCCCCCCTCTCCGTTCAGCTTGCGCCATCATCCACGTGTATTTGTGTTTATATTGAGATCAGCTGTACATAGCGTTGTCGTTACTCTTTCCAACAATCACCAAGTGCGCCTTGGTCGAAATCAACTGTAATTTCACTGAGTTTAATGTGAAAAAATGCCAAATCTACTGGTGTCCCCACCCCCCGCTCTCTCTCTGAAGGAAGGAACCCGTCTTCAGTTACACTGTGCATGTGTTATACCCTGTGGTTTTAATGCTCAGGCTGATCGGAATTCTTAAAAATATTCCTGAATTCATTCAAATCCATCAAGGACTTTTGGAGTAATCCTGCTAACAGACAAACAAACCAACAAACCAACAAACAAACCAACACCGGTGAAAACATAACCTCCTTCCTAGGCCTTCGGCCTTAGCGGAGGTAAAAATTATCACCAGACTCTGCAGTTCCCTCAGATCTACGGAGCGTTTTAGCGGCTTTCAACTCATTGTTTTGGTTTTACAATCTGCAACTTTAACTGTTGTGGGTCAGTCTCACCGCTCTCAACAACCTTGATTCCAGCATGAGCAGGCAGCTGTTTTTTGTGAAAAAGCTTTGATCAACCCACTGTGCATTACCAAAGTCGGGAACGTTAAGAGCCAAATATTCCCCTCAAGAGTTGACGGAGACCAAACCAGAGCTATAAGGAGAGAGTGAACACTGGACCTGTCAGGTCAACAGAATCACAACTTCATCATTGAACTGAACTGCACAAAATAACAGTCTGTGCTGGAGACAATAGTATCTCCATTAGATTTAAAGGGCTGATTGATTGGCAGTGGAACACTCTGCTCCTATTGCTAGTGCAAATCAACTAAGTGAGGAATCCCTCGTCTTCTGTCCCTAGGTCATAGTTGGCTGGAGCACAGTAAGTGTGTGTGTGTGTGTGTGTGTGTGTGTGTGTGTGTGTGTGTGTGTGTGTGTGTTGAGAGGAGGATGTAAACTGGCCGAAGCACCGTCCCAGTAGAGTCACTGAAGACTTTCGACTCGACTCATTGATTCTAATTATAATTTCATCTGGGGGCTGTAGATTCAGAATGAAGAAGCTACTCACACACATACAGCGCTCGCACAAGAACACACACACACAACTGATTTGTAGTCCAATGGTTCTGTTGCTTTGATGCTGGGCATCTGTTCTGAGTATTTGGTTAATTCCATTGTCACTGTCAAACAGGAACACACATACTCATGTGAATAAATAAGCACACGTTCACTTACATACAGACGGAATACTAACGGTCAACAAAAACAACTCAACATCCAAGTCACCAAAGTCATGGTCAGATGATGAACACCTTATTTACTTCTGGTTTTGGCAGAGCTGGTGCTACGCTTCATATTATGTCTTTTTAATAAATAAAAAAAGACCTCTCTTAGTACAAAACTGCTTTCATTGATTGGACGAAAAAAAAAGTTAACTGGTGACATCCATCATGGAGCCCAGGAATGGTTCCAAGAAACACTTTGCTGGTTGGTAAGGCAAGGTCAGAGGTCAGAGGTCAGAAAGGTTAGTATCTCCATTAGATTTAGATTACATTACGTTCTCACTGCAATCAAACCGCACTGGAGTTCGCTTGGAAGCGGTCCGAGACCACTTCTCACAAGCGCTCTCAGGTTGTGAGACGACCGGTGTTGACCGGTTGTTTTGGTTTGCACTAGAGTATGATTACTGCGTTCATAACTGCCCAAACAAACTGCACCAGGGGTTAAACCACACCACAGTTTGCTTAAAACAGATTAAATGTTGGCTTGTGAAAGCGCCATAAGCTTTGACCTCGTCACTCCCCAAAAGTAAGCACCAAGCTCAGCACGGCAGGGACAAGATAGAAACTTTCCCCAAGGGTTAGAAATTTAGAAATATCAGCAAACATATTTATTTAATAATTACTTACAAATTTCCGTGTGGAAACTATTGGCATTTTAATGTATAAATATGATCATGAATTTTTTTTAGTGCTGTCAAAGTTAAGGCGATAATAACGCATTGACGCAAATTCATTTAAATGCCACTAATTTCTTTAACGTATTAACGGAACTTGCAATTTTAAGGTTGTAGGGGGCTCAGTTTTAAAGCTAGATTGAAGATACTGGTACTGATACATCCTATGAAACTAAAAAAATCTAAGGAATTCATTGGTACCAACCATGTCATACTAGCTTGTCGTGAAGGAGGACAAATAGCGCTCTAAACTTGCGTTACATTTGGGCGAGGAATAACTTTTAGTCAAGTCAGCACACTGACACACTGACAGCTGTTGTTGCCTGTTGGGCTGCAGTTTGCCATGTTATGATTTGAGCATATTTTTAATGCTAAATGCAGTACCTGAGAGGGTTTCTGGACAATATTGTCATAGTTTTGTGTTGTTAATGGATTTCCAATATATACTTTGCATAAATCAGCATATTTATCCACTCCCATGTTGATAAGAGTATTAAATACTTGACAAATCTCCCTTTAAGGTACATTTTGAACGGATAAAAAATGTGCGATTAATCGTGATTCAATATTTTAATTGATTGACAGCCCCTAATTTAAATAGACTTTTCCAAAAGAACTGCTCTATTGAGGTTTAATGAGTAGGAGGCATGTTTACTTTCATATAACCACCCAAACATACAGTACTTTACAGCTCAATGAACTCTGCTGCAGTCTTTCATTAGATTGAAGCACCCGGTAGACGAGTAAAGTGTCTGCTCGCCTGTTTGTGTATCTGAACGTGTACTAATGTGCATTAGTGTGTGTGCCTTTTGTGTTCCAAACAGCAGCGTTTGAAGAGCTCCAGGTAATTACTGCCTCCCTCTGCTCTCGCCACAGGAAACGCACTTCATTAGAAACATGGCCTCCAACGTCGACTCTGTGTGTGTGTGGGGGGGCTCTGCTGTGAGAACAAGGCTGTCTGGGGAAAACACCAGTAGTCTACTAACTAGCCGAGGTTGAGTTAAGTGTGTGTGTTGAGCAGTAAGAAGAGGAAGCTGGCTGAGGGAGGGCCTACTGGTGTGTGATGTAGCACTTAGCGTTGATAAGGCCCAGCTAAAGCTTTGCTCTTGAGATTTTGTGCCATAGAGGCACCACAAGCCAAAGTGTTCAACTGTCACTGACTTTGGCTTTGAAAATGGTACACCGTTTTGTTTCAGGCTGGTGTGGTTGTGATAGTCGCTTCATTTTCAATATGTGTGATATTTTTAAAATTTGATTGAAAGTCAGGTGTGGTTAATGCTTTCTCAGCAATTCTCACAATTCCTTTAACCACAATTGTCTGCATGTACGCATGTAGGCTGTGTGCATTATTTTTTATTTTTTACTGAAGTATTGCACTCGCCAGTTAAATAATACTATTATTATAACTAAATAAGTAAGTAAGTAAACAGTTATAATAGTAGGCCTATGCATATTTCTGATATTTGTATTGCTCAACACAGGCCATTTCGGTAGAGATATTTAATATGACGATAGAATAGAAATAATTTTGTTTTACTTTTGTACGGCACTCTACAATATAGGCGGATGTTTTACTGGTATCCTTTGATAATACAGCAGTCACCTTCAGTCCAAAATGGCGGAAGCGTAGCTCGAACGACCAATTAGCTTTCACTTCTTATCAATATAAGTTCTTTGGCTTTGCTCCGATGCCGGTGCTCCTGTCTGTCTCTTGATGCTGGGGGCGTGCCGACCATCATCTACTGTAAATAATACACCCACTATAGATAAGTATCTCATACAACCCCACTGAGAAACACCCAAATTATTCCTTTAAGTAATTCTACAATTTGAGAGAGCATGTGATGCTCCCTGCTTTACAAGGAGAGAATTTGTGTCATCTCACAGACAGTACAAGCTAATTAGGCCACACATCATGTTCAGCAGCCACAATACCAGCTGTAATAGTAAAGTAGTAGAGTCAATCTGCAAACAGGTTTCTGTGATGAGAACAGACAATTTGTCGGTAGATTCTCAACTTTCCAGATTGCTCTAAAAACTTTCCCTCCTGCGCTTTCTCCTTCATCGCATCTGTGCTTAGATTAGGTTTGATCCATCTGAAAGTTAAAGTACAATCAGCTGTTCATCCATGTGTGGGGAAGCACTGAAGCACAGCGCAGAGCTGTGGTAGGCGACATAACTTTGGGGGATTAAAACCACAGAACAATCAGATACTCGTTTCCACTGTGGCTCACTACTACAAGACAGGACAAGACAAACCCACTGAAATATATGTAGGAGACAAACCAAAACATATGACACTGCAGCAATTTATCACTCAGATTTGCAACATCGAGCTCTGTGCTGTCATTCTCTATTCACAGTATGACTATCAAAAACAAGATTACCAATCGTTTCAAAATATGATATTCTAACAGCCTGTAGATTATGTAATCATACTATTCTGAGACTGCTTATCTGGTCTAAAAACATGATGGGTACATTGCATTTTGCCTTCAGTCATTATGCAACATCTTTCAACATGCTGAGCAGCAGATACATCTTTCCTTTAAAAACCTTTGGACCATCAAGGCTTTCAACACTTCTCTCAAATCTTTCAGAAAGCAGATTGTCTCCACTATTTCTGAATCCCCCCCAACGATAGTCCCATCATAGCTTAGGGCAGGCCTGTCAAACTGTGGATTTCTCCACATAATTAAACAGTGTGCATGGGGTTGTAGTAAGAGCGAGACTAATACATACTGCATATGTTGGTAGTCTTTTATTTAACCTTTCTAAAACCAAAAACACAAGAGCAAAAGTGTAAGAAATCAATTAAACAATGTGTTTGTTTGCTCTAATGTAAGCCAAAGAACTTATATTGATAAGAAGTGAAAGCTAATTGGTCGTTGCATTGCAACATCAGCGCTCAGCAGCAGAGCTACGCTTCCGCCATTTTGGACTAAAGGTGAGTGCTGTATTATCAAAGGACACCAGTAAAACGTCCGCATACAGCTAGCAGGAAGCTGTCAGAACCGGATATGTCATATGAGTGTGCAGGGCGGTACAGTCCCGTGGGTCTGATGCACGTTCATTATGTCGAGGAAAATGACTCTGGATTCAACGATTAGTTCATTTTACAACTTTTAGGACATAATGATTTAAATGAAGACTCTTTCAGTTGATTTACCTCAAAAAAATAATCCTCTGATTTACAGACGTTTCTTTATACATCCACGGCCACAGACTCATTGGCAAAAAAGCATCAGAGTTTCATCTCTTTGCTTCTATAGACTTTGTGTAAGCTGCAATCGTTAGCTGGTGTACAGGTTAAAAAAAGCCCCATTAATGATAAGCACATTCACTGTGTAGTATTTCCTCAATGTTTGGAGCCCGGCCTTCGACACAACTCCAGTCCTGGTTGCTATGAGAGTTTAGACTAACGTTAAGAGTTGTCCTGGTCTTTAGTGAATTTGGAAAAGTACACTCCAGCAACCCAAGATAGCTTTACATTCACCAAATACATTGATTAGTCCTCATCCTATAAAAACCTTTACACTTGTAGTATTAAAAGTAAAAACAAAATAACAATGTGAACTTAAACATCATACTTATAATACTCGGATCAACTTGCTCTACATGCCGATACAAGAACAATGCAGCTTCTTTAATTACAAGTCTCCTAAATGGATCATCAGCTGGTAGGAATGCCAACTTTTTTTTCTTCGGCCAACTTTTAATGCAATGATGACCTCTTTTACAAGATTCTTAATTTAAAGAAGTCCACTGGAAACATTACAAAAGTCAGTCGGCGACGTGTTAAACAAACTCATGGAGATAACGTTAGCGTAATTAACTTGCTAGCTACAGTTTTTAAAATCTGCCAGCCAAAGTTGTCATTTCAGCCAGCAAATTCGGCAACTGCTGAGCAGAAACGAGAAGCTGTATTTGTCTACTTCTCTCTGAAATCAAGGACCCATTGTTTCAAAAAGGAAAACTAGAATGACCGCCTTGCGGTTGTATTCCTCCGTCCACCAGTCAAGTTGCAGTTTACATCCATGTCTGTCCAAAAGGTCATCATTTCATCATTTCATCATTTCTTCCCGTTAGACACTTGTCACATGAAATTGCCATAATTAGGGTATGAATTCTTAAGGTATGGCCAAAAACGTGTTTTGTGAGGTTGCAGTGACCTGGATCATTGACCTTTGACCACAAAAATCTAATTATCCTTGAGTCCAAGTAGACGTTTGTGCCAAATTCGAAGAAATTCGCTCCAGGCGTTATATTTGTATTTGCTCAAAGTTACCAACTGCAGTTTTAAAGTTCACCCCTGTTTAGGGCTCCACCCATGCACCCTCTATTGGTGGAACACTTTTTAGGAATAAAGACAGAAGTCAAACTAGGACAGGAAATCAAAAACACATAACAAAACAAAACTGCTATTTAAAAAGAGATATTTCACTATCTATTTCTCCTAGCCAATATGTTGTGGAATACCTCTCTGCCAAGGCCTTATTTTAAAGTCAGGTACCGTACACACACACACACACACACACTCACAAGAACAGTGCTGACACAGCAGAGACTCAGGTCAGAGGAAATGTCCTTTGTACCTCTGCGACAATATCAAACCCCATTCATTATTTAGCATATCCTACATGTGTTTGTGTGTCAGTGTGTGTGTGTGTGTGTGTGTGTGTGTGTGTGCTCTTTTGTAAATTTAATTTTTGCTGCTTTAGCAAGAGGGAAGAGGAGAGAGAGTTGTGTTAACAAAACTCAGCTAACTGTAATAATCCTGTTAGCATAACACATTTCCCATTAAGGTAAATGCTAAATCCTGTGAGTGTAATAAGCTCTTTCTTATTAATGTAAAGTGGTGTAACAAAGGTTGCCTCTCAGTGAGCACTGAAGCAGCACCGGGCTATTTGGCCCCAAGGATTGGAATTGAGAGTGGAAAGCTACATTTTCTAATTAACAGGAGGGGAAAAAATGAATTCCTGAAGTTCAGAGGTTCAGTTTATTGTTCGGTTGTTGTGTTTCAACAAAAAATGTAAGCAACCCTATCATCGAAGAGAACATCGATAGTCGATGTATTTACAAAAATTCTGGATTTTGTTCAATTCCAACTTTTTGAACAGGCACTCCACCAAACTGACTCAAGTCTACTCAACATGAGGGATGCTATTCAACCTGTGAAAACAACTATATGCCCCTTTTGCTATTTGACTTGATGATTTGTGATGGAATTAAAAAAATAAATTGTTCTCTCATGCCTCCACGGTGAACGGATAATCCAAAACTTTAGAAAATTCTTGAAGTAGATTCATATCAAAACATCCTTTTACAAATTCTCCCCCCCATTTTAATAGGTTACTCTGTCAAAAAGTCAAGCCAAGTACAAGCCAAGTATACTTTTCTGTAGGCCTATAAGGCAGGACTATTTCATTATACTTTTCTGAAGTATATCTTGATCAAAATATTTAGTACAAGTAGGGCGATAAACCAGGTATACTTAGACTTTTCTGTGTACTTGTCAGTATGAGCCAATTACACTTAAGTATACTTTTGTTAAATATATCTCTGATAAGTACATAAAAAGTACTCGCTATAGTCTGAAAAAATAAACCTGATGATGTCATGAATGCCATCACATTTCTATACACATACACATTTATAACAGAAAGCGTGCGGTACAAACTGTGAGTGCAGTTTGAAAGATGTGGCCGTTTATGCGTCAGGAAAGGTCTAAGAAAAGATGATGTTGACTTGCATCATGGGAAATGTAGGATCTAGCATTTTTGGAGATTGATAAGGGACTAAAGGTCTGGATATTACAGCCTCTGCTGCTGCAATTTTGACTGCGCTTTTCTAAATGCTCGTCAGTTTCCCAGCTTTGTGGAATTTCAATGCTAAATCCTTTATGCATCTCTTTGAAAGACTTGATTTCTATAATATCTGTGCACGATGGCTATGGTACACCCAAGGTTAGGGAAAAGATGATGTTTACGGATAAAAGATAAGTAAATACAGCGAACATTGTCAGTCTGTGATGCAAAGTTTTGAATATTATTGAAGCCAGATGTGCTACATGTGGTATCATTCACCATCTTGATCTCCACACTCTTACTTTCTGCCTCACTACATTTATGAACTTGGGCATAAATCACGCGGTGCAGAATCCTCCATCTCGATATCCCTCACCCTCGGGCTTCACCTCCGTGAAAGAGAATGTCCAAGTGTTCCCTTTCTCCCTCTGAGCTCTCAGCCGGAAAGGTGTGAGCTTCCCTCTAATTCTTTTTAATCTGTCTCTTCCAATTCTCACCCTCTTGCGCCGATATGTCCAATTTGTGGACAGACGACCCATCTGAACCCTCAAACTCATCATTTGATCCCCTTTTTCTTCCTCTTTGTTCCTCACTTTTTGATTGTTTCCTTCTCTTCCAACTTTAACAGCGTCTTCTCTTTATCTGTTGCTCCCTGCACCAATCTCGACATTTTCTATTCCTCTTCCCCCTCTGGCCTCCAGTTTGAGGGCAATAAATTGGAGCAGTTGGTCAATAACTAGGCCTACACAAATACCAGAATCTCACTGAGTACTGCAGAAAGAAAGTGTGAGTTCCTACAGGTATGGTAAGATATAAAAAAGACAAATGCTATCTTCTAATTTTCTTGCTCTAAACAATTTAAATGCATACTGTAGTTTTGTCAGTAAATGTTGTACCATGCCATGCACAATAAAGCTCCTTTAATCCTGTGGGTGTCAGGTGATTGACAGTTAGCAGAGTGTAATGTAATGCAGCAGTAGTACGAAAACACTAAACTCTAACAGAGTCAGGAACACTGATGAAACCAAATGGATGCTCACTGTGATGGATGATTGAGCCGGGGCAATTTTCAAAACTCTCTCTATTTTTTCATTCTGTACAAGAGTGAAAGGCTGTAGACACATTCCTCTGAAAGTGGAAGACTCAGATTTAATAAAATACAAAAATATACTGTATCCCAACCAGGTCTGGCTGGGGATTATTTACCTGGGTATGACTGCAGGTTGTCCCATCTGGTTAGATGGGCAGCAATAAACCAATATTTTCAAATTTCCATACCTTTGACACCAACTACACTACATGGTATGGCATGGCTGGTTTTCCAGTTTTTAATATTATTTAAGTCAGATGTGCTACATGTGGAAAGTACATTCGCCATCTTGAGCACCACACCTTTACTTTGCTTCACTACATTTATGCACTTGGGCGTAAATCACGCTGTGCAGAATCATCCAACATGAAAGCGATTCCTAGTACTTGGCTGACACAAGCGTAACAGTATGGGCTAATGCTAACAGTGTAGAGGCTCTAACATAACATCAGAGTGTAGCTACAAGCATGAATAACCAACCCTGTCTCGCGGGAAGGTGTATAAATACCATGTAATTACACAGACATTCACATTACACAGACATTACACATGTCATGAGTACGCATTTTAGCCATTTCACGTGTCATATAATAAGCTACGTAATTTCCGCAGTTAGGTTTAGGCAAGAAAAACACTTAGTTAGGGTAAGGGAAAATTAAGTATGTAGAAGTATATAAACTAAGTAAAACACGTACAGAAACAACGTAACACAACTACTGTCACAAACTTCCATAACACTTGAGAAACGTCACTTACAAAACAAAACACTGGTCAACAACGGTCTCAAACACCGGTCTCTCGCCCGCCATAAGTGCTCTTTCTTGCTTTTTATACTACGTCACTAACTCTTATGGCCGGGACAGACTGGGCACTTCAGCAGTGCGTGCTGGCTACCTGTGTGGTGCCAGCTTTTTTTATCTACATAATGGCCATTTCATTTCATTTTAAATGTTGTTTATGTTTATTTTAGACAGGAAAAGGTTAACAAGCGTGTGCTCATTTGTAAATAATAGTAATAATCCACAAATAAAAGACGGTAATTTATTCATTCCTGGAGCTCTGCAAGTCACCGCATGTTCTACAACACTGTCCTGCAAATGTTTCAGAATAAAAGCCTTGTGTTAACAAATGAAGCAATCCTGTCCACAGAAAAAATGCTTGGGGGCTTTTATTTTGAAACAGAAGCAGGAAGTGTTGATTTAAAAATAAATCTTTACTTTATACATGTCTGTGACATATTGTACAGATACAGACATTGAAACTGTCGTAATGTTGCTGGTAAGATGTCAATATACTGTCAAAAGATCATTTTCACTGTCTGTTGTTACTGTAAAGGCAGCTCTTTTTGTGAAGGCACACGGTAAAAATAGGCGAGACCTCGAATCTCTAGAAGAGCTGCAGCCGAGCCGTGCGTGGGCCACGTTGCCATTAACGTGCCATTATCATGCCATTATTGTGCCATTTATACACTTTTTCATGCGAACAGGCTGGACTAATCCATGAATGTCACAGCAGAATAAGACACAGCAGGGAGCACAAACCTGGACACGGTAAAATGATGACTGGGCGTGACATTGCACTGTTGCAGTAATTTCTTTCATTTGTCATACAGCTGAACACGGCTGCTGGTGCTAATTCCCTTCACGTACAGTAGAGGAAGCGTGTGTGGCCAGTGTTGGTGCCTGCTGACACATACACTTGTGAAATGCCATCACTAAACCAGGCACTGAGCCTCTGTTTTTGATAAGGTTTGTCCTCATGGCACACAAACAAACTGCTGTGTATGCTGTTTGCTCAGTAGAGCGTGCCAACAAACACACATACACACACACACAACGGGTACTGACCGAGCAATGTCTCTGCACTGCCCGGAGTGTTTGGATGCATCCAGCCGAATCATCCTGGACCTAAAAGAAGCATTGTTGTTCACGGAAGTAAATGATTGGATTGTCTGAGTGTAGTGGCGCCCAAATCCCATTTTACCACAACCAGCTGGAGTCGATGGTGATGGGCGCACAGCGCCCTCACACTTTGACGTCATCGCCAGGAGCAGCAATTGAAGACAAATCTGTTTAATGGACTCTCCACGGATCTTTGAAGAGGGCTTGGAGAACCAAAGGCAATTCTCACCAGGGGATACAGATGTATTACCGGTCGATTCGTTCTCTCCCCTTGCACAAAATGTTTCAGGAGAGGTTGGGCAAAAATGGCAAGAAGAGATTGCTCTTGCATTCACATTACATGGAAAATGTGTTTCTTCTGTAGCAGGTGCTGAAGAAAAAAAAAAACACCTCAAATGAACAATTTTACACAATTCACTTGCAAAACCTACTTATAAAACACTTTTTTCTGAACATGAAATGGCAGGCTGTTCCTGCGTGCACCCATGTGCAAGAAGAACTGATAGGAGCAAGATGGGGGGGGATAAGGGACTTGTAATTTTTAGTTTTGGCATGCTGTTACAAGTACCAGGAAGTCACATTTAAAGGTTGACTTAAAGAAGAGATCCTCATATTTACTAGGGATGCACCGATTGTGAAACTCTGCACCGATACCGATGTTTAAAACAACAATTTGGCCGATACCGATAACAATGTTTTTGTTTATTTTGTTTTTGCTGTTACTTATTCTACTTTTGTGAAGACCTCTTCATTTTGGCCGTCAACAAGGCGAATATCGTCCAATTCCGATGTTCGGTCGATAAATCGATGCATCCCTAATATTTACTTTGCCTGAAAGTATGAAGGATAACAGGTGTGCTGTCTCAGAGCTCCATATTGGAAATATACACAGATATATACAGTAATTACTGTACAACAAGACATGAAATTGACAAACACTTTACTTAAACTCATTTAGCATCTCAGCGTATCCTCATACAACCGTTCGTATGATATCTCACGAAAAGTTATTCCTCATTTTTTTCATGCGTTTCATGCTTCAGTCTTCACAGGGAATAACTTGGTTAGGTTCAGGCAACAAAACTACTTAGTTAGGAAAAGATTGTGGTTTGGGTTAAAATAACTTCAGAAGTGGCATTACTTAAACACGGAAGTTATGAAACAAATAATTCAACGTTGGCTTCTGGTTTCACACAGGATATGAACACTGGTCTCCTGGGTGAAAGTCCGATGTTTTTTGACTCATCCATCCATCCGCTCTTTATACTTCCTGATTCATGATTACGTGGATTACATACAAACAGATTTCGTGGGATTTATACAAATTACATTGCATGACTTTTCATAGGTATAGCTACAATCGGTGCATGAGAACAGCCTGAGCATCTGTAAGCACTATAAAAACACACTACAATACAGTTGCAAGCCAAAATAAAGGCATTTTGTGGTCTTAATGTACAGTTTATTAACATACAGTATTCATATGTAACAATTATAACTTCTATGAACTCATGTTTTATGTCAACACGACTGTTTCATTGATGTTTATACAGCAGCCTGCACTTACAGGTGCCCACAGGAGGAATTATAGGCTGTACTTAAGTACATCCCTGCCAGGTAAAGGTGTTAACTGACAAGGATATACTTATGTTCAGGATGCTTTAGCAGAGAAGCAGGAAGAAGTGGGGGATGAGGAATGAAAGGATGGAAATATCAAGTGAAAGAAAAGGATAAGAGAGACCTGTACTATTATACAAAGATTTACTGAACTGCTCACCACCGCTCACAATCAACATTTATATATTTTGTGCCCTGACCACAAATCATTATTTTTCTTTCCTGCATGTGACCGTTTGTGCATGCGAGAGAGAAAAAGAAAGAAAGAGATTGCTTGGGATAGATTAACATTTAAAGCCATTATCTGAATATTAATAATAAGTACTTGATTTCCAATAAGACGCCACCAAGCAGAAAATCACTAATCATACTCGCTTTCTTTCTCCTCACTGTGGGAAGAAACATTTTCTCAGCTCAGAGAGCGAGAACAAAACAGAGAGAGACAGGGAAACAGAAATAGCGAGACGAAAGACGATAGAGAGCAGGAGGAGGGCACGGAGGGGAAAGAAACTATTGAATAGATGTTTAGAGAAAATATTAGAAAGATGTTGAGACAATTCTCAGGCTGTTTCTTTTACACATAGGCTACACAGGACCCATAGACAAGCAGGTGGGGAGATGTTAGAGTCATGGGGCTGCTCATAGTTGCACTCCATACTTGGTCTGTGCTGGCAAACCGATCTCATGGGAAGGTGTATAAACAGCACAACATTACAAGGACATTCTGCATGTCAAGAGAACACATTTTAGCCTTTTCGCAAGTCATTTGTGCGCCTCTTTTCACGTCATTTTTACGACACGCAACAAAACTACGGTAACAGCCGCAGTTAGGTCTACGCAACAAAACCGCTTAGTTAGGTTTAGGAAAAACATCATGGTTGGGCTCAAAATAAGTATGTAAACTAGGTAAAATATGTACGGAAATGACATAACAGGTGAGCGGCAAACACGTCACAAACGTCACTATAAAATAACTC
Organism: Sebastiscus tertius; assembly: GCA_916701665.1. Lineage (NCBI taxonomy): Eukaryota > Metazoa > Chordata > Actinopteri > Perciformes > Sebastidae > Sebastiscus > Sebastiscus tertius. The sequence goes on along the minus strand of CAKAOH010041106.1, from coordinate 15,485 downwards.
GACAACACTTTGGGACACGAACACCGGCCTCTTGGTTGAACCTCCTGTTTGTTGCACTTTATGTTCTACATCACTAGCTCTGAGCATAGCATATTTACGCGAATGCATTTACATTGAAGTCAATACAGACTGCATGGCGTTCAAATGTAAACCGGTCTCACAGGAAGGCGTATAAATACATTCCGCATGTTATGAGTATGCATTTTAGCGTTTTCGCGTGTCGTTTGTACGACACGCAAACGTCTGCTGTTAGGTTTACACAAGAAAACTACTAACTTAGGTTCAGGCAAGAAAACCACGTATTTGGGGTAAGGAGAAAACATCATGGTTGGGCTTAAAATAAGTAAGTAAACTAAGTAAAACATGTACAGAAACAGCTATGGAAAACACGTCACAAACGTCAACAAATAACGTGACAAATGTCACGTAACTTACAAAACAAAACACCGGTCAACAACGGTTAAAAGTCCTGGTTAAAAGTCTGGTGTTTGTTAGTCCTATCGGCCTCCCCACCATAAGTGATCTTTCAGGCTTTTTATACTACGTCACCAACTCTTAAAAAGAGAACTCTAGAAACTGAACAAACCCGATTAAAAAGGCCGGCTCTGTGCTGGGGACCGCCCTGGAGCCCCTACAGTTGGTTGTTGAGAGGAGGATGTTGCACAAACTGCTAAAGCATAATGGACAACAGTTCCCACATTCCCTCCACGCTCTACTGGTCAGACAGCAAAGTGTTTTCAGTGTGGGGCTCCTTCAACTCCGCTGTAATAAGGACCGCTACAGGAAATCATTCCTGCCCACAGCCATATCAACATACAATGACTCTACTCTGTGCTGGGAGAGGAGACTTGCACAACACATATTTTACTTTCAATTTGCACGGTAGAGAATATATATCTTTAATTCTATTTTGCTGTATTTTTTTACTTCTTTATCTGGTTTAAAGTAGAGTAGTTGGTATGTACAGTATATAGAGATTTGTAAATACAGTGTTTTTTGTACTTACCTTGTGTCATTTGTGTGAGTGATGCATGTTTTTGTGATGTGTATAAATTGCTGCTGTAACACCTTTACTTCCCTTCGGGGATCAAGAAAGTCTATCTATCTATCTATCTATCTATCTATCTATCCGAAGCATTTAAACGTGGATGTGTTTACATTGCAGTCAGTACAGGATATATGGCATTCAAAAGACACATGGAAATCAAGAAAGGCGTACCTATTGCACGCTAAATGCCTTCCGCATTATTGTGGCATTTATACGCCTTTTTGTGCGAACAGGCTGAAAAGTGACGCTCAAAAAGCAAGAGCAGCGTTCTTATTGCACTCGAAATGACTTGCGATTACCGTGTCATTCATACTCCATTTAGTGCGACCAGGCTGGTGCTGGACCTGAACTTGCCACCCTCCGTTTCTGCACAGACTGAGCTACTGCCGCCCCCAAGAATTATGGTAAAATGATACGTTCAATGTCAGTAATGAATTCAGTTTACAGCCATGAAATGCCTTGACCTATAATCAGTTACCCCTAACCACAAAATAAATACAACCTTTACCATCACTCTTTTTAAATTCATCCCCTCGCTCTAGTCTTGCAAATACAATAAAATAATTGTCCTTTCATAAAGTGTGGTGTGATCGCTTTGGCTGGAAAGTAAAAAAAAAAAAAAAAATGATGATGGAGCCAAACCAAACCAACTGACATATCAATTAGTAAAGCAAAAGGCAAAAAAAAAAAAAATCTTGGCTTCAGGGTATCAAGACTCCACATGGATGCTTTAGCAAGCCATTTGATAATTGGAGCACAGATGGTGTGTAACATAGCTACAAGTCCATCAAACAGCCAGGGAGGACAGCTTTCCTTACTGAGAAACAAATTCAGTCTGCAGCCAGGTCTACTGGAGTTTAATTTGGCGACTGGCAGGGTTCTCATTTCTCGTTCTCAAACTTGTTTCCTGCAAACAAAACTAAGATTCAAGCTCAACAAATCACACTCTCTGCCAAAAACATACTTTCTTTGACACAGAATGTGTCATTTGATGCATGTCAAAACAGCCGCCCCCTATTATTTTCAATGTAAACCCACACGCCGGCGAAGAAGCGCTGTTGTCCTATTTTCCAGCTTTGATGGCGGTCAACACTCCAGGAAAGCAGTTTCTTTTTTCCAGAGTTGTTCCCTGGATTGGCACATTCCAGCTACTGTATCTTGCTTTTTCTCTAGTCAAGTTATAGCATGTCTTCTTCTGTGGGCTTGTAGCTGTCACAATGGATGAGGAGAAACTTATTGAGTTAGAAAAACATCCAGACCTATACCAGCTGCAGGCATGTCTGCATACAGATAATGTAAAGTCAGACATTTCCTGGTGAGTTCACTCCTTTGTGAGGAAAGTGAAATAATCCACAAGTAACTCATGTATTCAGGGCAGCACTCCAAAATTAACTTTACAAATATACTCACTTAAAGCAGCAGTGGGTAGACATGGAGCAAATGTGATTTAAAAGTTAAAGTTTTTATTTTTTTATAACTCCTCTGGTGCTCCTAATGGCATCTGCAAGACTTCACAGACCGGAGGAAAACAACCAATCAGAGCCGAGCTGGAGCCTGCCGTCTCTGAGCAGCTGTCAATCACTCACTACTGTAATGCCTATTTCTCTCCTCAAATGTTTTCAGAAACATCTTGTAGTGCACGGTTTAGCTGTAAAATGAGAAAGTTTGTGACCCGGCAGCCATGTTGAGATCAAATAGAGGAAATAAAAAAACTAAGCACCGCCCACCAGACGGAGCAAACTTTCTAATTTTACAGCTAAACAGTACACTACAAGATGTTTCTGAACACATTTGAGGAGAGAAATAGGCATTACAGTAACAGAATATTGATTCATATTTGATCAGCGCTGCCTAGTTTGACCATTTCATCGGAGTTCGCGAGTGATTGACAGCTGCCTCCGTTGAATGAACAGCCAATAGGAACGCTCTCTCTCTCAGAACTGACCTGTGATTGGCCAGAGTCTCCCGTCACGATTTTTTAAAGCCTGAAAACAGAGCCATGATGAGGTGCAGAAGTGTAGTTTTCTCTCAGAACACTTGAATTACAATATGCTGAAATTGCGGAATTTTTGCTCAATGATGCCAAGAACATTCTGCCTACTGCAGGTTTAAGGCCACAGGCGCAGTTTGCGTTGGTTCAGCACTGGTGGCCGTAGCCAAAAATGCATGGAACTTAAATATTATCTATATATTTTTTTAATAACACAGAACTAATCATTTATTGTTATGATTAATAATATTAACATTGCTGTGTCTTCCTGTTGACAGAATAAAAAAGTCAACAAGATTGCGTCGCTCGCGACCAGTTAGGACATTCCAGTAGAAAACAATGCAATCAAACTGATTTTGTCACAGACGCTCACTCACATCGCATTCAGTTAGGGCACAGTTTAGTGTATTAACATACCCAACAAGTACTGTAGGTCAGTGGTGGACGGTATACTTGGTATATCCCAGCTATCAGCCAAAAAGCCATTGGAATGTATAGGAGAATTACCCACTTCCTCAACCTAGTAGTACAGCCATGTTATCAACGACCACTACACCACTGGTGTAGGTGTATCAACAAGCCTGTAAGGCTCATCTCTGGTTTACTGTCGGGTTTTGCGGTTTGTGAGAGTTTGGTTTCTATGATAATTTTTGCAATATTCCATCACTCCTTGGGCATATTAATCGGGATATGAACATGCACCTGCTGGTGCCCAATTATAATTTTTTGTGTAAACGATCCCTCTGCTGTACACATTACATTCCCTCTAGATTTTTTCCTGTGAACCCCAAAAATTAAAATTCAAACTGCGCCTATGCTTTAAGGCCCCTTTACACCCAACGTACATCGACACAGGTGTTTCCACTTATGTTCCCTGATTCAACCTCTTCTCAGGACTTTGTGGGCATGTGTGAGCATGTAAAACCTTCTGACTCTGTTGTAAGTTCTCTTGCACCTGTTAGGGTAGAACAACTTGCATAGAGTTTTGTTGTATCTCATAATACCCTTCACAGTTCCACCCAACCAACTTGAGCAGAGGTCTAATCAGCCCTAGCAACTGAAAATATGTGTGTGGGCGAGCAGGACCTCTGAGTTCACTTAGGCAGGTATGTTTCTAAGGAAATGTAATTGCCTCATTCTTTTGCACACTCATTCATCGTAACTCTTTCAAACCTGTTCTTTAAATGTCTGAGAAAAGGTTTGATTACAATGTTTTAAGTGGTTGCCCAGCAGCAGCCTTACAGCCTTCATCAAATAAAGTAAAGAAAAATCAATGACTTTAATCTAATTTACAGACATCTGCCAACGATTCTGTCAATTCTCATCTATCTTAAAGGGACACTTCCATAAAGTATGGGGACTTGTGAGAGACAAATTAAAACAAGGCCAAGAGTCTGCAGCCATGTTAGCGGCTCTTTGAGACTTTTCTTGGATACAGTGGAGCTTTGAGCTAAATGCTAACCTCAGCACGCTAACATGCTTATAATGACAACATGCTAATATTCAGCAGGTATAGCAAGCTAACATTTGCTAATTAACACTGAACACAAAGTAAAACTGAGGATGATGGGAATGTATTATTTTTCAGGTATTTAGCCAAAGTATTGGACAAATTTAAATATTTGTCTAGAAGGTAACCCACAATTTGTGAAACCCTTGCAAGATAGTTAAAATTAGGCATTGTCCTTGAATGGCTAAGGTTAGGTTAGGTTGTCGGGCAGCAAGATTTTGGAAGTTTTTGCACATTTTCTCAATTCGTGGGTTACCATCTAGACATGACCTTGACTTATAGTCCCTAGTATCAGTAAACCAGCCAGTGGCTGCATACTTTCGGAGTTTAGCCTTCTGAAAGGAGTAATGAGCAATAAATGCATAATGTAAAGTGTCACATCAGCTCTGTAATATCTGTAGAGAGTTTCCCTAAACTGGGAGTGTATTGTAACAAGACTGGGCCAGCACAATAACTGTTCCTACACGTCAGGGAGAATGTGAAAGTTATTGCGAGGGAATGCAAAAGTAATTCAGTAAAAAAAAATTCTCACTGACCCTTCGATGGCTCCGCACTAATGAGCCGCCTACCTCCTCTTCTCTTCCATGACTGAGGCAAAACATCACCCTATTCCCCTGCCGTGAGCTCCGTATAAACACATGAACTTTGTGTTTGACTTCTCTTTCTTCCTACATGCCTCTCTGCTCTTTGCTCACAGGATGATGAAGCTACAATCCTCCACTGATCTCTCTTCAGAAATGTTGGTTGACAGGGCGGATCAGAGGTAAACTACAGAACTGGTATGAACAGGGATTCAGCATTTAGCTCAAGAAGAGATGAAAGTGCTCTGAACCCAGCTCCCTTGTATTTGTTTTATATCTTTTATTAATTATCCCAACTATGATTTGCTGTCTGGTGGGCAGATTGTTGCTCACCCGTTTGGTAAAGCTGCTCTATAAACACACTCGCCTTAACTTGACTTGAAAGACGGACTGTGCAAATAAACAGTGGAGCTGATGTCTGTAGACCCTTGATGATCAATCGTACCTGGGGCCACTGGTTGCCATGGTAACTCTATCCTCATTATAAGGAACTGGCAAAGCTTACAGCAGAGGAAATCTAAAGAAAGGTGGAGAGAACAGCAGAAACAAAACCAGGGAACGAGTGGAGCAAGACTGAAAGGAAAGTGTGTGTGTGTGAGAGGTACAATAGATAGTACAGATAGTCAAAAGAAATATCCAAATGGAAGGAAACAGCATGTACTAGTTTCATGATGAGGTATTTGACTGTCAAACCCGCTCAGCACAGCTTTTAACGCACTTTGATATCAATTCGACATGTGATTAGAGCCCTGAAATGTCACAATTTGCTTTGATGATAATGGTGGAAAGCACTTCTTCGAATCTCCCGTGAGTCAACTAATGGGTTGATAGCGGGTGACTGAGATGGTCATGATTCCTCTTTCTCTTTTTTTTTTCTATGCTCATTAAACCATTCAGTCCCCACTTGTGCCGAGTGGATGAGAGCACAGCTTGGTCTGACTTCCCATGCAACGAAACTGCATTGTCAATTACGTTTTGAGGTAAACACATTTTCTCCTGGATTACGTTTGTTTTTGCAGCCAATTCGTACGGAAAATTGTATAAATGCCATGATAGTATGCAATAATTACACCTTTCTTGATTTCAGCGTGTCATTTGTACGCTATGTATCCTATACTGACTGCAATGGAAACGCATCCACGTATGAATGCTAGGTTAAAGGGACTATTTGTAACTTTCAGAAATGCTTCTTAACAGCGACACCTGTGGATGTGAAATCAACGAAAGTCAGCGTCGGACTCGTGCTTGTGCTCGCTCTAAATGGACATGAAGGAGCATCGCTCAAAACAGTGAGGAGACACACGTCAGCTAAAAGCACAATATCACTCTATATTTCAGCTGCTTGGCAGTAATGTTAGCTGACCAGACAAAGGTCTCTCCATGAATCAATGCTGGTACTGTGTTTGCTTCTCCTGCCTCAGCGCAGGCTTCAGCAGCGGGGCTCCCCAGCAAGAAACTCGTCTCGTGTCGAAGACACCGGCAACCGGTCGGTAACGAGACGATAACGTTTCTCTCTGCGGAGCCCCGTCACTTCCCAAGACATGGGAAACCTCTGTTGGTCTGGAGGAGCTGCAGCAGTTATTTCTGCACAAACGTCCACTGAACATTCACTAGATATTTTCAGAACTACTAACTCTTCTGCAGTGTGGAGTGAGCACGCGTTCACGTCTAGAGGTGGAGCAAGTACGCAAGAACTCGCGCGCTGTCTGAGTGAAGGCAGGCAGGCAGAGGAGACGAGACAGCGGCCACACACGAGTACGCTTATGCGAGCGCGCATGTGTGCCGACCCGCTACATTTATATGCTCTTTAAGAGTCCCTTTAAGAGCATACTCTTAAACTGATTTTTTCAGTTGGCCTTTCTTTAAAGTGTCTAAAATATGTTTTGCTGCCGGCCCCGTCCACAGCGCTACATTGCTTTGTTCCTGTGTTGGTACTCCTGTCTGCTTTTCCAAACTGGGGGCGTGCCAACCGCCATCTAACACTGATTATGGATAAGTACAACCCCACTTCAAAACACTCAAACTATCCTTTCAATTGATGCATGAAATCGATAATTTTGTATGAAAGAGTGAGGATTACCCTCTAAAGGTCATCACAGGTCTCCATGAATTCTTCAGACATTCATGGTCCTCAGAGGATGAATCAGATTTAAGATCAGATTTTGAGTGCACTGCATGTACTTGACTACAATTTGGAAATATACTGTATGTCTCTGTAGCAAGCAATTGTTCTTTAGAAGTGAGTATTTTCATTCCAGATTATATCCAGTGATTATATCATTCGTACTTTAATAACTACAGCAAAAGAAATCTTCCTGAAAAGCCTGACAACAGTGTGTTCAAACTGCGAGCAACACGTCTTTTCATCTCCTACAGAGGTGGGTGACCAGAGCTGTCTTTACACAGCTTCACACTGACATAAAGCCAAATCTACCCTGGCTAAGATCCTGCATGAATATCCTTTTCAGTCAAAAGGAGAGATGAGCACTGAGCCACCTCTCTAGCAAGCCAAGCAGCCCGAGCAGAACCCCATTTATTGGAGCTGAATGAATGCGGGTGCAAATGGCACCTCGCAACAAAAACATTCCCTCACCTTTCCACAAGAGTTACCTTGTAATCATCGAGGCGAGTAATGCTAAAATCATTTACGAATTGCTTTAAAGTGCAACTGTGAAAAAGACTGGTATGTGGATCTGGTATTCTTAACTGTTCTGAGACAGAGTAAAGATGATGAAACCTCGCAAGTGTGTACGGAGTCAACAAATTTGTTTCCATTGGCGAGTAACAGCAGATATCTGAGCTTTCATTATCATTGCGCTATTGTCTCATTGTTTTATTTGTTGTGCTGCAAAAAAAAAGACACAAAAATAAATGTATTATACTTCTGGAATAAGCTTTGGCATCAGCTTTCTCTTTCTGTTTATTTTCACCTCATGCTTCCTAATTTGTGTCTGCCAGATAGCAGCTGAAAAGACACAACTCTATGAGCAGAGAATACACTGTCTGTCTGCCTGTATAACAACACTAGATAGACGTAATTGGAGTTAGTTAAACTGCTCACAGTCCAGTTTGGCCCTTTGACACCTGTAGCAGCTCATAACTTAATAACTGTGCATAAGATTTGTTTGTTTATTTAGATCCCCGTTAGCTTTTGCATAGCAGCAGCTATTCTTCCTGGGGTCCACACAGTTTACATGGTGACATTCAAAAATACACATTCACACTAGTCATCATAATACACTAACATAACACATCATAATGCACGTCTACTGTAAATAAAACAATAACATCTGACACTGTTTAAAGAACACAAACAAAGAAAATAGAGCATCTCTGACTGAACGTATCATGATCTAACAGATACATATCAGATAAAACCTTGAGCACATAATGTAATGACAGTTTTGTGCACAATGTAATAAGTTATTACATCATGAGAACATTGTTACATTATAAACTTAGCAAAAAGTTTAATAATGTAATAAATTCAGCTCATAATGTGATCATTTCAGAATACAGTACTGTCCTTGTTTTCTTAAAGCATAAGAACCCTCTAGTTTTACATGACACGTGTGGAGTAGTTCATTTAAAGCAACTGGACTTCGTCTGTTAGGTCTAGAGCAGTGGTTCTCAACCTGGGGGTCCCGAGATCATTTCTGGGGGTCGCCAGATGTAGCAAAAAAAACAAACAAACATATTTTAGTCTGGATAAAGGTTTTTACTAGGGCTGTCAATCGATTCAAATATTTAATCGCGATTAATTGCAAAGTAATTAAAAAAATTGTATCTGTTCAAAATGTACCTTAAAGGGAGATTTGTCAAGAATTTGACAAATATGCTGCTTTATGCAAATGTGTGTCTATATTTATTATTGTAAATCAATTAACAACACAAAACAATGACAGATATTGTCCAGAAACCCTCACAGGTACTGCATTTAGCATAAAACAATATGCTGAAATCATAACATAACAAACTGCAGCCCAACAGGCAACAACAGCTGTCAGTGTGTCAGTGTGCTGACTTGACTATGACTTGCCCCAAACTGCATGTGATTATCATAAAGTGGGCATGTCTGTGAAGGGGAGACTCGTTGGTACCCATAGAACCCATTTACATTCACTGATCTGGAGGTCAGAGGTCAAGGGACCCCTTTGAAAATGGCTTTGCCAGTTTTTTTCTAGTATGACATGGTTGGTACCAATGGATTCCTTCGGTTTTGTTTGTTTCATATGATGTCATTATCTTCACTCTAACATTACAACTGAGCTCGCTACAACCTCCGAAAGATCGTTGTGTTAATTTGTTAAAAA